>VZRI01001994.1:79486-95501 GCA_013397515.1 Upupa epops
TCTTTTCTCCCTGGACATGGGAGACAGGATGAGGGGTCACAGTCTTAAGCTCCATCTTGGGAGGTTTAGACTTGACATTAGGAAGAAGGTTTTTACTGAAAGAGTGATCCGGTTTTGGAACAGGCTGCCCATGGAGGTGGTTGGGTCAGCATTTCTGGAGGTGTTTAATATTAGTCTGGATGAAGTGCTGAGCGGCATGATCTAGATGTCAGATGTTTAGGTTTACTTGGTTTTGGTTTTAGGTTGGACTAGATGATCTATAAGGTCTTTTCCAGCCTCATCATTACTGTGATACTGACTTTGAGTTTAAAGGTTACCTTGGGGCCAGTAGCTCCAGGGAGGCCATGCACACCAGGCAAACCTGACTTGCCCACCTCACCCTGAGGAAGAAAAGAAAGAAAATGGAGGAAGAAGCAAACACTGAGCAGCAAGAATAAGAGCCTTGGGTTACCTGAAAGGTCAGCAGAGACAGAAGGGGATACCCTGGAAAGAAGTGTGTACCACATACCTACCTGACATCCTCTCTCTGGCAGAGGAGCACCAGAAGTTCTGCATCAAGACATTCAGAGTGCAAAACATATGGACTGAAGGGAGCGGTCCCACAACCCTACATCATACCTGAGCCAACACCCTTGCTCAACTCTTTGCCCTCTTTTCTCTTTCCTCTGACTCACTTACTGAGGAGGATTTTTTTCTCCTACTTTCATCCATTACTTCTACCTTTCCAAGATAAAAGGTCATGACCTCAGGCTTAGTCCTCCAAGGTCAGTGCAGGCTCTCTGCTTGGTAAATTAGCCAGACAAGTTGCTTCATGTTAAGTGGAGCTTGTAGGAGAGGCCCTTACTGTGAGATCGTAGTAGGGTCCCCCTCATTGCTCCTATGTGCTGAGAGCAACCCACGCAGAGCACACACTACAGGAGAGGCTCTTAATGGAAAAAAACAACAGTGCACTGGAAGAAGAGGTAATAAATCGTGTCTGTCTGCAGGAGAGGGCTGTGGTTCGTGGGGACTATAATTTCCACTTCCACATAACAAAAACTTTTCAGTTTATACAGAACTAATTAAAAAGCTCTCAGGCCTTGTCATTTCACTTACAGAACACCCATAAAGTAATGTGGAGATAACAGAGGACAGTGGACTTCTGTCTGCTGGGAACATTCACCTTCCCCTTCTCCAGCTGACATCTCCTTAGCAGTTTCTCTTCATTGCATCTCTCCTCTTTGATGTTCTCATGTGTCTTCCCCCTGTCTCTCTCCATTTCTTCATTACACCCTCTGGGCTTGACAAGCCTTCTGTTAACTAACTACTGCTGAAAATATCTGATCATTGCCAGCTTCTGCTTTTTACCATTGGTGCCTTCCTGCTGTATTCCACTGAGCAGTATGTAGCCAGGGATTTGGCTCTTTACAGCTTCCAGTTCGTGTCTGGATGCACAAGCAGTACATTTCAGCTGGAAAGTGGATGTAGAATGGGGAGATATCTGTACCACAGCCACCAGAGAATTAAAGGAATCTCTGGATCCAGCCTTGCACTAGGTCACCAAGCCTTTCACCTTGATCTCTACATCACAGCCCCATATCCAGTGGGAGCAAAGCTCAGCAGACAGCTCCAGAGGTGCTCACAGATTCAGAGCCATGACCTTGCAAGGTATCAGTACAGTTTAATTCATTTAATATTTGAGCTCTCCTTCTTACCTTTCTGCCAGGGTATCCCTGAACGCCAGGGTCTCCCTGCAAAAGGAAAAAAGACAAAAGGAAATGAGGTTTTGCTTGAGAAGGTCAATCTCTACAATTTTCTCTGGGACAATGTTGCCATGAAAGGGCATTCCAAGTGGAAAATCCACCTTTTGCTCAGAGCTGACCCTTTGAATGTGGGTCAGTGCTACCTGCATTGGACTGTCGTAGCAGGAAAGGCACAATAAGCACTAGCACTGGGACAACTCCTGCGTGCTCTGTGCCCCAGCTCTGCAGGTCCTATCTCCTCACCCTGACTACATATTTCAAATAAAAACAAATGGAGATAGGTGGCTGCAGCTGAAAAACAACAACAAGGCCCCCACTTGTACTTTGGCAAGTGAATAAATGAGGAACTGTGGTGGAGTCAACAATAGCATTGCAAAATCTATTCCTGAAGCACTGGTAACTGCTTTGAGAATGGAAGAAGCCCAAAAAGCTGTGTGTGGCAAAGAATTTTGCAAGAGGGGTTGATGAAGAGTGTCTTGATCAGTCAAGATGCAACTCAGACAAGACGCCTGGACAAAACCCATGAGTCAGCATACAGGTCAGGCCCCAAAGGCAATTATGAACCCCATTAGAAAGCTTTCTTAGCTATTTGACGGAACCTCCCCTTCCTCCCTGAGTCAAAATGTGCACATCTCTCCTTGCCAGAAGCATCCACCACAGTTCATCACTTTGCTCCCTCTTAAGTGATGCAAGATGTCTCACCTTTGGTCCAGGAGGCCCAGGTAAGCCCTGTAGATAAAATCAGAATGGACACTGGAGTTGGCAAATGCAGAAAACATTATGTGTACTGCAGGATGCTAACTGCTTTGGTTGGAAATACCCCATTACAGAGACAGATTGCACTGCTGAGCTCAGACAATACAAAGTCATAGAGATGAATGCTCTTTTAACACATGCACCCATAGAAATTCTTGCCAGAGGTGCTCCAGCCTGCCAGACCTGGCCTCACTGAATGTGAAGACCAAAAACCTGCTCTTCCTTATGCATTGTGCTCCAGAATCTTTTCTGTTTATCTGGCTTTGCTTGGGAAACTTGTTCCCAGCCCACTCTGCTGCACTGGGTTAAACCAGGCATGTGCAGCTTCCTCTGACAAGCTAAATGGAGAGAATGTATTAACAAACAAGCCGCTTGTGCTTTTAAATGAGAACTACCCAAACAATTTACCTGATGTGAACCATTCCAGATATGCGTGTATGTAAATATAAATAAATCAAATACCCATGTAGGATCTTCCGTCCTGATGTGAGCAAACAGAAGGAGAGAACTGATATCCTTGATGTTGCCCAAGTTCAATTGCTTATAGCAATTTAAGTGTTTAGTTACCACATCCTGGGCTCCTCAGAACTCAAAGAATGATGCTGGCAGAACACTCAACCCCTCTCTCTATCGTGTGTGGAGAGGTACCTTTTCCTCAGGGTTCAAGACTTACTTGTCCTGCTAGCAAGCTCTGAAAACTCTTGGAAATGGCAACTCCTTTCCTGCTGTAACCACTGCAGGGCTAAAGTGGCCCATTTCTCCCCAGAGCTCCCAGGAATGAAGCCGGTTTCTGGTACCCACCTTTCCATCTCTTCCTGGCTTCCCAGGTTCTCCCACTCTGCCCTGTTGCAAAAGTGAGAGGCACATTAACAGAACATTCTGCCCTGTCCCCTGCCACCTAAGCACGGTATTATTTCACATGGTGTTTCTGTTTTCTCCCTCCTTGGCCACTTGCTACCAGACTAAGAACAGGACTTCAAAAGGATCACAGGGATTCTTATCAGCCAGGTCTCTGCTGTGAGCAGGACAATTACACCCTGTGTGCTACTTTCTCCTTCCATCTGCAAAGGCTAAGGAGGAGGATATAGGTCTGGTGTCACTCACTTACATGAGTGTGTCCACACAGCAACAGGACAAGGCAAGTATCTCCACCTTCGCTTCCCACTCTCCCTCCTTTCTGGGAACTTCTTCCCTTTGTCTGTATCCCCTGCAAACCTCCTGTCCATGGCTATCTTGGCTCTAGAAGAGGCAACTAAGGCCAGAGAAAAATGTCTGTGCCCTGAGGAAAAAGAAAGCAGGCAGCTTTTTGTAACTGGACTTACAGGTGGCCCAACTGGCCCGGGCTCTCCTGGAGTTCCTACAGGTCCAGCTGGTCCAGTAGGCCCTGGTGGGCCAGGTGGTCCCGGGGGACCTTGGATTCCTGCTTGTCCTTGTTCACCCTGAGGTTCATTAAAACCAGGTGTTAGCAGCAGGCAGAGCAAACCCTTCATACCACCACCCCAAGGGGCCAAGGCAGGTGAGCCTGGCTGAAACAGAAGAGATAGAAGCAAGTCCCAAGTTAGTAGCAGGAGAGGTTTCCAAGAGTGAGGGAGAGCCCCTCTGCAGACAGTCAGATCATCTGGGCAGCAGGAGCCAACACTCTATGGTTTGCAAAGGCATCTGAGGCCACCTTGTCAGAGCTGCCTTTAAAGGGGGCCTACCGATTACTGAGCAGCCCAGAGAAGTGTTTTTCTTCAAGAATCAGTGAAGTACAAGTTCTATGTCAAGCATCAACATCTCTTGAGCTTCTCAGGAGGCTTTCCAGAGCACTTGACAGTCACATGTGAATTGAAGCCTCCCGTGACCACGCTAGCAGTTCCAGACAGAGCCACAGTGTCTTACCTCAGCCCAATTTTTTTCCCCGGCTGTATTTGTTGGACAACACTCCCCCTGTTTTATCAAAGACCAAAAGCAGAAATGCCACAAAACCCAAAGAAAATAACATTATCACCATGGCATTTGTGGACCCCACCCAAAAGAGGCCTACATACATCAGGCAGAGCCTGTTTTTCTCAGGCTTAACAAGCTGGTGCACGCGGAGCCACCTGCCATTTTAAGCTCTCTGTACAAAGCTGTTTCAGCTGGTTCCTTCCCAGGCCCTGCAGTAGCCATTTGGTGGCTACAGCTCATGCCTCAGCAATGTCATCTGGCCCAAAGGACCTGGACGTGGGACCAAGCAGTGCCAAGGAAACAGTGGGTTGGAAGTGCTACATTTGAATACCAGACCACTGATACGTAATGGATAAATGGGGTAAACTCCCAAGGCACCACAGCACCCACCCTAAGCTCTCCACGTCATGGGTTTCCCTCCCTTTTCTTCGGCCTAGATAAAATACCAAAACATCCTAGAAACCCAGTTTTTTAAAAGCTCTCATTGGTGGATCCATGGGAAGGTGGAAATCAAACACAGCTCTTTCTCAGTGACAAATCAGTGCATGTGCAGTGGGGTTTCTGCTGCATTTATCCTCCCTACAACCCTATGTGCTGCTGTTATATGTTTGTGTGCACAGAATGCATGAAATCTCTCCTCTTGCATGTGCTCCTAACAAGTGTGTTGTTTACCCTGGCTGTCCTCAGTAAAACATGCAGAATCAGGGGTGTTTTCTTCATTTAGAATTATAAATGAAAGTAATAATCTGAAAATTTCATCCCTTCTGCCATAAGTGCTATTTAAAACACAATTTCCAGCACGTGGGCCAGGCTCACGAGAAGCTCAGTCATGTGTGGAGCAAGAGCCTTTCTCCTCAAGAGAGCCTCAGCCTCAGTGTCTGACCCAAAACCATGCTGGGGAGCCAGCTGGGCCAAGCAGGGAAGGTGCTCTCTCCTTATCCCCCTCCTTTAGTGGATCCTATCTCTCCCTGTGAGCTCATCCTTCCTGAACTTCCCCATCTTCCATGCTCAACCATATTCAATCATCCTGCAAATGGCCTCACAGCTTTTAAATCTGGGAGGGAGTCTGTATTTTTAGAATCCAGGTTGGAAAAGTCCCTGGAGGTCATCAAGTTCAATCATTAACCCTACTCTATCAAGTTCACCACTAAACCATTCGCTAAGCAGTACATTTAAACAGCTTTTAAACACGAGATTTGGAAGACAGTGGAGAATATTTTTGGACTTCCTCTTGCTTTGAGCTCTCAGCCCAGCTTCAGAGACTTCCATTGCATCTTACAGCACCTCCACTATGGGTGCACCTTGGGACAGTAAAGGGGGGTTTGTCTGGCTCACTATGGCTTTCCCTCTCACCTCAGCTACTCTCTGTCAGACCCATCCATTGTACAGATTTAGGGGACTAAAATGTAGCACAGTGTTGGGAATAGGTGCTGATACCTCAACAGGGGACAGGAGATGGGGAGAACAGGAACTCTGCCCAGCACGGGCAGCAGCTGGAAGTTGCTCACCCAAAGGCTCGTCTGTGTTGCCTTTGCTTTGCTACCTTGAACACACTGGGATTTGTCTGACTGAGTGCTTATCCATGCAGATCCCTGCACACATAAAACTGTATAACCACATCATTATGGTCTTATTCATGCATTCAGCACAAAAAAACCCCATAAATTTAACTTGATGGTTAACAGATCCTGTGAGTCAGAGATCAGCTGTCATTTTCATCAGATGTCATTCTACATGTTTAGCTGTTGACTGGAGCTATTTCTCAGTTCTTTAAAACATGCATTAGCCATCCTGACTGTGCTCCAGCAACATGCTGCTTGTTCTGCCTCCTAACACAGGTCTCATCTCAGCTCTTTGTCTCTGCTAAGCCCAAACTCTGGGACAAAGCTCTAGCTGATGTGTTCAGAGGTGGCAGCAGGGCTTTTGTTTCTCAGGTGCTGTTGCTAATGATTATTTTGCAGCCTCAAATTTTTTCTTGGTACTTATATGTTGGGCTCCTGGAATTGCTTGCTGCTAGCAGATCTGTAGGAGCAGACTACATACTGTTGCACTTAGAGAATGAATACAGCAACAGCAAAATCAATCAACAGCAATGCTCTCCAGTGAAGTTATCCTCTGGGGACAGAGGGAATTTGCAACCCTGGCTGACGACAGGACACAAGGCAACTATTCAAGTTTCCCACTTCATTCTGGATACAAACCTCAGCTTTCAAAGCCTTCCCAAGAGGTCAATCCTTGGCCTGACTCTCTTGACGGTCACTTTGAAGGGCAACCAGTGCAAGCCATGGGGCTTTGTGTTGTGCAAACACCAAGTGTATAGAAACCAAACTGAGACCATGGGCTCAAGTGATAAAGCTGGGGTTTTGCCAGCACTAGGCAAGGAGCAGACGCCTCAAAGTAAGGTCTGTAGTGCAGGCTACAGTGCCCTGCTAGCATCTGGGGTGACAAAACCCAGCTACTTGATAGAGGGTGCCCAGAGCACTTCAGTAGGGTAATCACAGCAGTTTGTCCACAGGAAAGTTAATTCAAATCGATGGAATGAGAGAACTTAAAGTGGGCTCATTAAAAGCCACATGAACTCTGACTATGGACACTCTTATTCACTATTCATATGTCATATTCATAACTCATTTTATGAATTCATTCCTAAACTAAACTAAACTTGAATTATGGCCCTGGAAATGAAATGCGTTTACGGAAAGATTTAATGCAGTTTAATGAAACCATTATAAGAGCTTATTTAAACACTTTACCCAAGTGTCTTAGACGAGACTAGCCCTTAGAAGAAACATTTCCCTATTCATTCATCTCAGTTAAATTTCACAGACATTAGCTGCATTTCAGCGAGAGGTTTCTGACCTCTTCTGGAGACTGAATATGCAGGAACTGACTTCTTAAGGTGGAAGTCTGCTTGTCAACTGTTCTGAGAAGAGTTTCATGGTCCATTTCTTTTAGTGTAAAAAACTGGCTTCACCACATTTCTTTTTAGCCACACATCAAAGATTTTCTCATTCAGAGAAAGTCCCTCAGCTCCGCCTGAACCTCTTGGAAACCCCTCTGCAAGGGAAGAAAGACAGGTAGCAAGCTGATGAATTGCAAGCATTGGGGTAAGCTTAGAAATAGACAACAAGGAGAAGTCTACCTGGAAAGTGCGTCGCTTTATGACTGGAGGAGGAGCCAGTCGCACTGAATTCAGGAGAGGCAACAGCTGAAGAAGACCAAACCAGAAGGTCATGGGGCAAAGGAGGCCGTTAGGGCACCGAGAATCAGAACGCAGCCAGAAGAGAGAATGAAGAGGAGAACAGAGAGATGCCATGAAAATAACCCCCCACATGAGAGCCACATGCAGCCCAGATACCTGCTGGCACATCTCAGGGATCCTCTGCCCATGTGCTGCTCACAGGGGGAATTGCCACTGCTAGCCCTGGTAGGTGCAGAGTGGACCCTCTCCAGCCCAGTTCTCCCACTCCACACAGCTTTTACCCAGGGTAATTCTGATTCAGCTCCACTGATCTCCTCAGGCAGCATTTACTGCAAGGCATTCCCAAACTGACAGGGTTGTTCCACTGAATTTCTCATCGTTAGGTTTGGAATAACTATCAGTTTTCTCAGAGCTTTCCAAGCACAGTTTCCTAGTTCCACCCACCTTCCCTTACAAGAAACACTGTGCATCTCCAGGGCTCACTCTTTCAGAGTGTAGGATGGAGTGGAGGAAGGTTAGCTGGTGTCAGCAGCAGTCATCAGGCCCAGCAAGCAGGTCCTGTCCTGGCAGGGCTCATTTAGCTAGGCAGACACAACCATCACAGCCAAAGGAAGAGACTAAGCCTTGTGTATGGTACTGCCTTGCGACCCTGTGCTTTGCTTTTTCTTGTTTAAGGGTAATATCAGCCCCTGACTGCTTATAGCCAGGAATGCTGCCTTAGGGAGCAAAGCTGACCTGGACAGAAATCAAATGCAGTAAATCTTAGGAGCATTTGTTCATCCTTCTGTGGTATCCAGTTTCCACTCGCATGCCTGCTGCTGTCACCCTGGCACCCACTGTGTCAGCTCCAGGACCAGGAATGCTCCTTTGGCCTGATCTACTTTCCTGTTCTTATCAGTTTTCCATTGAAGCTGCTCTTGGTTTACACAGGGATAAGGGAAAGTGGCTGTCCATGCTCATGCACAGACATATGCCCCTGTGTGTGACATTTCCCTGTGTGAGCTGCACACTCAGGTTTGAAAGGTGTGCCCACAGGTCTTCCACCACAGTAACAATGCCAGACAACCAGTAAGCTTCAATCCCTTTACACATTGTTCTTGATGTCTGCAGTGAAAGGATGGACCCAGTCCTGTTGCAAAGTGCAGAGACAGTCCAATATTGCAACATTGCCAGTCTGTGATCAGTTGGTTGTACCCAAAGGCTCTGATCCAGCCAGCTATCACAACACAAGCAGCACTGCTAGAGCACCAAATTTTATCTGAAGGTGCAGGAAGCCCCATGGCTCAGGACAGTGTTTGGGACTGTGCGGATCTGCTCAGGGGGGATGTTGTTGTAGACCCCACACTCTCCTCTAGTTGACTCAGACCCAGCTGAGCTGGCTTTGCCCACTTCCTTAAGTGCTAAAGAGTATCTGAAATACTCTGCAGCTTACAGAAAAGCAGAGGGAAGACACTGAAAAGGTTAAGGAGAAAAAAGGAGAGAAGCAATCCTGAAAACTGAGACACCACCGGGCAACAGATTCAGAAGCAAATGGAAGAGTGTAGAGAAGGAATCTGAAGCCTATTCCACTCAGCTCCTGCCCTACCCACTCTGCATCCCAATGGTAAGTTTTGTTTTGGTAGGAAGTGTACAATATTGGATCCACATCCTCCTGCCTTTGCATCACAACTGGGTCCCATCAGATCGTTACCACAAACCTTCAGCGTAAGGATCTGGTTAGAGCGCAGGGCTGCAAGGGTGGTACTTAGGTATTCCTGGGGACAGTGAAGACACGTGACACAAATGGGTTCAGTTAGGCACAGCATTTGCCGGAGCAAAGAGAGCACAGCTGGTCCCCCCTTTCCAGGACCTGAGCACCTTTCCCCAGGGCAGTACATTGGAGCAGGCAGCTCACATGGAACAGGGAGCTCCAGCTCACACAGAATGGGAAGTCCCATGCTTGGGCTGGTGGCTCACAGCAGTGCAGGACAGACAGACTCTTACAGAAAAAAAATTAGGAAACCACAACAGGAGCCAAGGCTCACATCCTAACCTTACATTTCCTTCTTATGACAACAAAGATGAAACAAAACTGAAACAACATCCTTGATTGTTTCAAGGATATTGAAACATCCCTGAAATGTTGGGGCTGCTGCTTTCCATTTCCTTGCCCAGAATATGTAACAAGGGGCTTTGTCAGGCAATAAAGTGAGAACAAACTACAGTTCAGTAAAATGTGTGGCACTTTTTAAAGGCTTATTCCAGTTTTCATTTGGGGAGGAAGAGAAGGAACTGCATTTCTCTTGGCTGGTTTGTGCCCACAGCTATCTGAACTTGTAGTCTATGATCAGACCCTTCAAGACAGCTTATGCTTGAGATCATAGAATCACAGAATCATAGAATTATTAGGTATTGGAAGGGACCTCGAAAGATCATCTAGTCCAATCCCCCTGCCACAGCAGGATCACCTAGACCAAGTCACAGAAGAACATATCCAGGTGGGTCTTGACCATCTCCAGAGAAGGAGACTCCACAACCTCCCTGGACAGCATGTTCCAATGCTCTGTTACCCTCACTGTGAAGAAAATCCTTCTGATATTTATATGGAACCTCCTATGTTCCAGCTTGCACCCATTGCCCCTTGTCCTATCACCAGATGACTTTGAGAACAGCCTGGCTCCATCCTCCTGACACCCACTCCTCACATATTTATAGACATTAATGAGGTCATCCCTCAGCCTTCTCTTCTCCAAGCTCAAGAGACCCAGCTCCCTCAGCCTTTCCTCATAAGGGAGGTGTTCTACTTCCTTCATCATCTTTGTTGCTCTATGCTGGACATCCTCCAGCAGCTCTGTGTCTTCTTGAACTGAGGGGTCCAGAACTGGACACAATACTCCAGATGTGGCCTCACTAGCACAGAGAAGAGGGGGAGAAGAACCCCCTTTCATCTGCTAACCACTCCCTTTCTGATGCACCCCAGAATGCTGTTGGTCCTCTTGGCCACAAGAGCACATTGCTGGCTCATAGTCATCCTGCTGTCCACTAGGACCCCCAGGTTCCTTTCTCCTCCACTGCTCTCAAACAGGTCAGTCCCCAATGTCTACTGCTCCCTGGGGTTGTTCTTGCCCAGATGCAAGACTCTACACTAACCCTTGTTGTTCCTCACTACATTTCTCTCTGCCCAGCTCTCTAGCGTGTTCAGGTCTCAGTGAATGGCAGCACAGTCTGCTGGGGTGTTGGCAACACCACCCAGCTTTGTGTCATCAGTGAACCTGCTGACACTGCACCCTAATCCCTCATCCAAGTCATTAAATAATTAATCAATTGAAGAGGACTGGTCCCAGTACTGATCCTTGGAGGACTTCACTAGATACAGGCCTCTAACTAGACTCTGCCCCATTAACCACTATTCTCTGCCTTCTATCCTGCACCCAGTTCACAATCCACCTCACTACCCAATCATGCAGTCGACACTACCTCAGTTTGGCCATGAGGATACTATGTGAGACTGTGTCACATGCCTTACTGAAGTCAAGCTAGACCACATCCACGCATCAGGGCCCATGGATTTATGTACATCCAGTTTGATCAACTTATCCTTAACCCAGTTCTCATCAACCTCGACTTCCTCTAGAGCCTCAGTAGTCTGGGCATTGATATCAATACAGCTCCCATAAGTATAGTTGGAGGCAAATAAGGTGTTCAATATCTCAGCTTTCTCTGTATCCTCTATGATCTGAGGGCAGTGCCCCTACTTTGTCTCTACTGCGGAATGACACAGGGGCTTTTTAAAGTGTTGAACCTGCTGCCTCATAAGTCCAGCAGTCTGAAGTGCAGTCTGCACCTCTATTTCCTGGTCCTGCCACTGCTTTTCACCTTGAGCACTGAGGACAGCCAGAACCAGGGGCTGTAACAGGAGCCCAGGACAGGATTGGGGTGAACATTATTGTTATCTTCTTTTTAACATAACAATCTAGTGAGCTAAATAAACACAGCTGACCAGCTATAATTGTACCACACTGGCACAAGTGTATGTCCCTTCTCCTCCACTGCCTGCCAAGACCTTTGCTCTGTCTCTGCTGCTCAGAGCATCCAGGGCACTGCTCTCATGGGGCCAGGGACCAGAGCCCAGCTAACTGTCCAGAGGCACATCAAAAATAAACAGAAAGCCCTTAAGCCTGTCTCCCTGTACACCCAGATTATAAATTCCAGGCACTTCATATGATGTTGTTCCAGTGCATTTCCAGTGGATTTTCAGCACTCTGGTTGTTTTTAGAGCTGGTTAAATTTTACTGCTGTAATCCCCTCAAACACCATGATGTATTTTCTCTCCTCTCTTGCCTGTAGCACCTGCTAGCCAGGCCAGGATGAAGAGGCAAGTGGAGCAACATCCTCACTTTCATTAAAGGGTTGCTGGCATTGATCTTCCCTCTCTGACTCTTCTTTGCAGACAGAAAGCCCATCAGGCTGAGAGACCAGTATGGGCACCAGCTCACTAAGAACCAACCAGAGCACCATGGTCAGGAGTCACCAGGGTTACTTTTTGGCAGGGAGTGCAACCTTTCTCCTTGTCTCTACACAAGGTTGAGAAGAAAGGGAAGAATAACAACATTTCTCTGAGGTCTGGGAACCCCACACTGCTCTTGGCCACACAACTACAGCAGAGGCTGTGGGACCAAGATGGATCTCGTGCCCTGGGTGTGAGTCTTCTGCCCCTCCAGAAATCCCCGGTTTTGTTGGGTGAGGACACAGACCTTCCCAGCTCCAGCACAAACCATGGGAGGGTCTTCAGGAAGCAGCAATGACAGCGGTTAGCTGAGGGTCAGACCTAGCAATCAGTAACTGACTGGAGAACTAACATCCCTTGTGGAAAAACTTATCTGCTGCTTTTCTGCAAAAGACTTCAATCAGCCAAGCGCTGTCCTCTGGGCCCAGATGACACATCTTCCTAATGAAATTATCTATATTTCCAACAAAAAGCCATTCAAACCAAGGAGGATTAACATGCAGGAAGGCACAGGACAGATGACAATAACACTAATGACTTACCCTATGCGGGTACTCTGCACACTGACCCTGTGAAAGAAAGGGATTAAAAGGAAAGAGTTTAAACCACAAACAGATAAGACAAAAATAGGCATGTAGGTCAGATCCAGAAGGTGTAAATCACTGTGACTATACTGAATCCAGTGCTATGCTGATTTGCATCCGACAAGCTCTCTGCCTGCCCTCCCCCTACCCCCAAAGCCCTCTACTCTTGCTGTCATTCTCAAGCACTCAATGTCAGACCCAGTGTCACCAAGCTAACCATATCCTTTCTCTCCTCACTTTTAACTTCTAATTTTCAGCACAGCTTGCATTCAAATTACCTTTTCTCCTTTTTGTCCTGGGGGTCCCTAAAAAAGAAAAATTATTAAAAACTCTCTGCGAATGAAGGAGTGTTAAATGGGAAAGAGATTAGAAAAGGTATGGCTACAATGAGTACAATACTTACAGGTAGTCCCCTGGGACCTGCAGCACCCTTTAAAGAAACACAGTCATGAGTGCAAGATGGATTTTCATTTACAGTTACAAGATGACAAGATCTCAGCATAGTAGGTGGAAACTCAGCTTTTCAAAACAATTGTGGAGAAAATTCCCAGGAGAGGTCTGGGCCCTCTTTGTTGCACTGGAGGAGTGAAAATGCATACACATGCTCTACCTGCACTGCAGGGGGGAATTATTAAAAGGAGAGGGGAAAAATCATCAGGAAAAAACAACCTTATTGTTCCCAGGACTTCAGTTGACAGCACTGGGATTAAACCAGAAGCAGCCAGGACTAAAGCCTGAGTTTACACTGCCTGAGCAAGGATTGTGCAACAGAGGGAAATCAGGGGGAGTCTTCAACATGTGCTTGTGGCTGTACTGACACCACTGTTCAAAAAACCCAAATAGCAGAAGCAAATATTCAGTGTTTCAGTGAGTGAAGGTGACTACAGAATTGCTAGCTTGGCATACTCGTGTTTGGTGATTGCAGCAGCAGCAGCAATGTCAGGAGGAGCAAGACTACATTTATGTTTTCATCAAGTGCCACCTGAGTTCATAATTTTCAACCAAAAACATTTTAGTAGGATGTGTATCCAAAACAGAACTTCAGTAGAGTGAAAAAAGCATCTAATACAAAAAAACCATGCTTCTTTATTGCTGTTAGATAAGCTGAAAGCTGCCATGATGGGTTTTCAGAAATGTTTCCATCAACTGTCACTTCTCCTATAAGGCCAACCACAAAAAATGTCAGTGCTCAGAGCATATTTAAAGAACTAATTACTAACTGGGATATGAAAACATATCCCTTGCGTAACTACAGAGTCACTGTTGTGACATGATGAATCTGACAACCATAACATACAAATTACAGACATGCATCCAACACTGCTATTATGAAGTTACAGAATTAGGGACGCGGCTAGTACATTAGCTGAATCGAGATCACTGCTCTGACAATGATGAGCTTGTTTCCAGCTGAGAATATGTCACCCACAAACAAACATGTATTTTTTTTTACCATGTCCCCCTTCGGTCCTGGATGACCCTGCAAAAAAAAGCAAACATGCATCAGTTTCAACCACTGCAGTTTCTGGAATACATTGACTTAACCCCCCCATCCCAATGATGTACCCACAGTTGCTCTACTTTGTAAAGGGAGATGCAACAATGTGCACATAGAGCTTTGCTCATGTTCCTAACAGGACATCATTCCCTGCTACCCAAACTGCTGAAAACAAAGCTCTGCAGGATGAATACAGAGTGCAAAGCTCTGTGCGTGGGGCATGGCTTGGACATGGTTCAGCTTCTCTTGGTCTGGTGAGCAGCTTCAGCAGAGTACAGTGAGTTGTGCCTTACTGTAGGCTCATGTGTGTGTACCCCAAACAGGAGAGGAGACATTTCTCATGGCAAGACCAGGGCACTGTTGTAGGAAATTAGGTGCCAGAAGTACGTGATACTAGCTGCTTCTCCTTTACAGCATGGCTAGATGAAGAATGGCAGGGAACCGCCTAGAGTTGTGGGGTTCATGTCAGCTGGGTTCACAAAGAAGTAGCTCTCTTGGTGCCTATCTCTCTGAAGAATAGGAAGAACTCAGGATTTTCAGCTGATTATAAGAAGGCTCTAAGAACAGCACAGAGGTCTTCAGGGTCCTTTCCTCTTCTACAGCAATTCTTCGGAGCACAGCAATAAAGAGAAAGATGCTATAGAGTTGATTTCAGGTGAAACTATGGGTTGTCTAAGGCAGAGGGCTGGTGCCTAGAGGACCTGCTCTGTCTGACTTGGGGTGGGAGTGCCTGATAAGACTTTCCTACAGCAGCCAAGCTGCTGCACTTGTGAGGTGCTATTTAATATATTTGCCTAGAAAGGAAGCAGCCATTCTCTGCCTGCCCTAATCTCTTGCCTGACTTCTGCCTCTCCCCCAAGGTGTCTGTGGTATCCTGCAGCCTGACAGCCTTTTAACTTTCTTTTAATCCATGCATGTGCATGACACTGAGAAATAATCCTTTTAGAAACATACTCTGTAATGTGCAGGCTGACAGGACAGCAGGAGCTAGTGGGAGGCAGGGCAGAAAGCCTCAACAGGAGCTGTTTGCTTACCGGTTTGCCATCCAAGCCAATAGGGCCCTGAAATAAAAGGAGAAATTATGAGAAATGCCTTCACTGGGGTGTCCATCCATCTGTCCCAGCAACTGCCATGTGCTGCAAGATGGCCCAGACTGGAGAAAGAATGCAGAGGTTAGTTGACACTGCCCTCCCACCAACTCCTGGCAGGTCCCTGCCAACTGGGTTCCAGCCCAGCTTCCCAAGTGCTTCAGCAGGGACCTGATCACTGTCAGCTCATTTCAGTAGAACATTAGGCACAAGAAAGGAAGGATGAGAGATTAATGGGCAATTTGCAAAACACCCTCAGCAGTTAATATTTTGCAGAATCGTGTAAAGTAGTTGAAAATGGTTACTTTTTTCTCTTTCTCAAGACTTGGCTTTTTAAAGGCACACACCTTTGTGGAAAGAGGAACTTTTACAGATGACAAAATACTATGAGTGTCCTGGGGAAGAGGTGACATACAGCTCGGCAGCCTCCTGAAGGTATTGTTTGATGAGAAACAGGCTCTGCAGCGCTGTCCCACTCAGCACTTTCTGGTTGATTTTTGTTCTGGGCTGATTTGTTTTCTACTCCTCTGAAAGCCAAAGACCACAAACGCCTTGTCCTCAGTTCAGTGGCAGCTCTTAGCCTCACTTTTTGCAAAGAGCAGAACTTTCAGAGCCCAGTGAAATTGTTTGGAGGCTGCCAGTTTCTCCCATTTTCTAGGCAAAAGAGTCTTCTGCTTAAACCTGCTCTGGCACATTGTGTGACCTGGAGCAGCAGCTGAGCTGCCTGGAG
>VZRI01001994.1:95532-112215 GCA_013397515.1 Upupa epops
TTACCAGTAACTGTAGGCCTGAAATGAAATTTGCTTTGTCCTCTCCTGGGCTCTTTTCCATTCCCTCACCCATCTGTGATAGTGTTGGAGAAGAATCCCCACTCATGCTATTTGTCCTTTCCCTTTGGTGTGACCACAGTGTTTCGCCTAACAACAGTCTCCAGCTGACCTGCATCATGCAGCCCCTCTGCCCTTGCTATTGCAGTATCACCTAAAAGCTCAAGTAAGGNTTTTCTAAAAGAAAAAAGAAGAAAAAAAATACTTTTTTCCAATCATATCAGATCAGGTTCCTGGTTTCAGACAGGAATGATGAGATTCAGCAAGCACTAGTGAGGCTTCCTAGCGATATCATACACCCGCACCTCATCAATTAGCAGTCACACTTACCGGGAATCCAGGAAACCCTCTTGTTCCTGGCTGTCCCTGGGAAGGACGAAACAGAGAGAGAGCAGTTTAGAGGAACTGAAGTGAGTACTGATGGACCCTACATCCTCTCTACAGAGTCTTTCCTCCAGTCTCTGCCCTCCAATATCCTTTGATTCTCTGAAGTTACCCAAGAGTCAATTCCTCTCTGAGGGGAAAGCATCCTGGGAAGGAGGGTAAATCTCTCACCCCCACTCCAATTTGTACAGGGCCAAGAATATGCTGGAGACCGTCCAGTTTGGCCTGCAAGCAGTTTCCTTGAAGTTTCTACATTAATTAAATGGGTGTCCCTACCCCATGCACTAGGCTTTTGGAGTGTATTCCAGAGGCTGATCTCATTTTATGGCACTTCTTGTTGCCATAAACCAGAGGCGTTTAGTGCAGGGTGCTGCTCTGTGCAAGAAAAACCTTGCAGGTCACAGATGTCTAAGTATAGCCACCCCCTTCTCATCCACCCCCCAATCTCATATTCCCAGTGCACTCATTTTCCTCACAAACAATTCTGGAGAAGAGATGAGTTTTTTTATTCTTTTCTGCTTTTTGCCTCTGAGAGCTCAGAGAAAAAGAAGAGTTAGCTACTCTGACAAGAGAATTGCAAGCACTAAATACTTTCTGCTGACTCTTTCTAGCCAAGCAGCTTTGGCTACCAGTTCGGGATCAAAGAGATGCAGCTTTTTCATCATCTACTTAAAATCAAAGACATCCTAGCTGTAAGCTCTTCACAGTTCTTCAGTTTCTGGGACCTGTGGCATCATAGGTCACAGTTTCCCTGGATTTGTGGGTATCCAGTAAAGGCACCACCTTGCTCAAGGATCTGCTAATCTCTATTTCTCAAAAAACGTCTGAGACAAGTCAGAAAATAATGTGAACCAGGCTTCAGAACATCTGGAAGCAGACCCAGGTAGATGGAAAGAGCAGGATGAGGTATATTCTGTACCATGCTCACTGAGTGACCACAGCAGTAACTTGCCTTCTCTGAAAGCCAAGCTTTGGTGTCAAAACACCGGGTTTCTTATGCATTCTTGTGCTTTGTTTTGGGGAAGAAAATGCATTCTTAGGCAATTTAAGATACCATGACCGGGCTGTTTGAGTTCCACAAGGGTTTCCTGAGAAAGAGTTAGGTATAAATAAGAGTTGGGTATAAACAAGAGTTCACTTCTGTAAACTTCTCTTCAGAACAGATTCCATGTGGTGCCAAGGGAAGGGGAAGGAGGAGACAGACCTAGTGGGCTGTGAGGCTGAGGTTTGCCATAGTGAAACAATAGTAACCTCTTAGATGAGAGCTCAGAGCTGCGCCAGCAGGGAAACCCTTCATCTTCAGGTTATGTCTCCCCCAGCCTCCCTCTGTTTGCAGAGAGATTCAGCAGGGTTTACCCCTTCAGAGATGGGGCCAAATAACCTCCCTGCAGAGTCTACTACCACCAGATGCCTCATGTTGCACTGAACAGTTCTGCTTTTATACACAATGCTAACAGGACCTAATCACATCTGCACTGTTTTCTTAGTTCTGCAAAGCTGAACTTGGTCAGCTTTGCTTTGCAAGATATGTATAAAACCACCTGGTCTTGTTGGCCAGTGACCAGGAGGGAAGATAGGCTGTAAATTTAAGGATCTGTCCAACCGCTGGTTTCTGAAAAGGCAAGAACCAAGAAGAGCCGAGCCACAATTCATCTGGAAAGGTTCCCTTTTGGACACCACCCCAGACAAGAAGTGCTAAAAAAAGAATTAGGGAGAAAACCTGGAAATGGTGCAGTTTGGCTTCATCTGTAGCCTACAGCCTGCTGTCTCTTTATCCTTGGAGGACAGCAGAGTGATTTACACAGTATCAGGCCAAAACAACAGTTCAACAGCAAACGATTCCAAGAGACTGTTTTTGTTTGGTCTCTGGTTTTTCTTTGTCTTCCTTTTAAAATGTTGATCACACAGAGCATGTAACCCCAGGAGCTGCTATGGGAGCCTGTCTGTTTCTGCCACTAAATCGTGCACTGTCCCTCCCTGGCCAGAATTTAGGCTCTAAGCTTGAGCAAAAATTTCAACGTCCAAACAAAAATCTGGAAATTATTTGTCATCCCACATCTTTCCAAGTGGCCCCTTGGCCAGGGTTTCCATGTTTCTCTTCAGTGCTCAACCATCCTTTTGACCTATCACCAGCTCCTCAGGAAATTGGATCATCTTCACAGTAGATTGTAGGGGTGGAAGTGTGGGGCTGGGCCAGTGCTGGCACCTTGGGATGTAGGCAAAAGCCCATTTTAATTACCACTTTCAATCTAAGTTTTCTGCTGTTTTGCAGATGCAGCATTTTCTGCACTTTCCCAAACAGCAGCAAAGCCAATGAGGCAAAGCAGCAAAGCAAAGCAGACACTAAAAATGGTCCATGGACATGTTCTGCAAGAAAACAGTGGTCATTGTCTCTGTTTGCAGGACCTACAAGGACTGTTGGCTTTTCTGTCTGGTTGCTATAACTGACCAGAAACCTGAAAGAGCTACAGCTTGTGAGAAGCATCAAAAGCAACAGGGCATTTACTTTCCAAAATCTGCTGTTTGCAGGCCAGGGTGGTCTCACAGAGAGTTTGGCTCAGAGATCTGACAGCCCTTGCTCCTCACTTGGCCATGTGGCCAGAGACCATCTGCTGGGTATAAAACACTTGAGGAGACCTGTTTGTGTCCTGGGCTTCACTTCTGCCACTTCTCAAACTCCCTCATGCCAGGCAGGTGGGCCTGAGAACCAGCTGTTTCTTGTTAGGAACACTCATCATGGGGCTTTTGGAAAGTTAATTGGAAAGCCAGATGTAGCCCAGTGTTCCCACTGCCTAGGTCTCTCTCACTTGACCTCTGCTGTTGAAACAAAAGTTGCCAGTGGCCCATCCTCTCTGCAGGTTAAGGACTGTGCTCTTCACAGGTTAATCAATATCAGAAGTGCCTACTTGGAGAGGGAGAATGGAGTCTCCAGGTCTTTTTTGACAGAAATCTCTGGTGGAGGCTGTGCAGGGATAGAATGGAGAGGAGTGGCTGCTTCCACACAAAAGCAGAGGCCAAACAGCTGATCCAGAGTGCAAGAAACATCCAGCACTTTGGGGCATGTAAGTGCTCCAACTCTTGACGTTTTTTTCGAGACACTGTCCTTGCCAACAGCTTTGTCTGACTGTCCCTATACACCTTGCAGAGACACTTTAGCTGGGAGAGGGTGCAAAAATTACCCACACATTCCTCGGTTCCTCAGCCAGCAAAAGGAGCTTCCAGATAGCAAGAACTGTGGTACTGAAGAGTTTTCAAGGTTTTGGGTCCATACCAAGGACATCTGGACAACTCTGAAATACCCATCTTTCTAAGTTCTGCAGGCACAAACTTAGCTCTGATTCTGCTCTGCTGCAAAATCAGGGGGTTTGTCCTCTACTAACGAAGCCAAAGACTGTGATCAGCCAGCCAAAGGGCCTATTTCCTCCAAGAGCAGTAGCGGCCCTTTTGCAAGAAGGAATTATGCTTCTTTTCCCTTGCAAGGGAAATCTGTCTCATCTGTTTTGGAGTATGAGCTATAATTTCATCATATATAGTATATAATAGCAGTAGAAAGCCAAGCCTAGCTCAGCAATGGGAACCACATTATAAAGGACTTTTGCTCTCTCCAACTGATGCTGTCTCTTACCACTCCTCCCTAAGTCTTTCCTTGTAACTTGCCCACATCCTGCATCAGTCTAATATAGAGAAAAACTACTTACAGGTGGTCCACGGGGCCCAATGATAGACATGCCTGCTTCTCCTGGAGCACCCTACAGTGAGATAAGGGAGAGGAAAGGGGTGACAAAGGACAGAACAATACAAAGATAATTATATTGCTGTCAAAACCAGGGTTAAATGAGGGTGCTCAAGGTGTGAGACCTTCAGGACTTATGAGGCAGCTGCCATTCTGGCCTTCCCCAGCTATTGCCTCACGCTTTGGGAGAGAAGATGTTGTTTGGAGCTACACAGACATGCCAGAAAAGTCAAATTGCAGAGCAAGGAGAACTATAAACAGAACACTTTCTAGCAAAACAGAAGTTCTGCCCCACTACACATGTGAAAAATGGCCTGAAACCCTTGCAGTTTCCTTCCTCTGAGGACAGGAGGATTGTGTCCTGCAGAAGAAAGAAAAGAAAAAGGGCTATGTTGGGCTCTGTGGGCAGCTCACTGGCCACCTTCAGAAACATTTCACTCACGTGCTTCTCAAACTCTGTTGGGCTGGGGATGAAAATATCAAAGTCTTTGTTAGAAAAGAAAACAGCTCCCAGCTACTCACAATGTGTGATGGGCAAGACACATCCCTGTCTTTGGAAAACATGATGTATTCCTGAGAGGCAGCTCCAGAAGTGCCCCGGGCTGAGGAGCTTTGGAATGGAGCATCCCATAAACGAAGCAGCCTGCAAGTGAGAAGAGCTCTCCACGAAACAAAGTTGGCTCCTGACAAGGGCCTAGAACTCTCCACAGAGGGCTTCAGGGAAGCTCAGGCAATTAAGAGTGATTTTTTTTTCTTGTTTGCTTGCATATATCTGCTGTTCCTTCATGCTGAAAACTTTGGCCACAGAGAAAAAGCAGGATGACTCCAGGCTGCGACATCTTGGTCTGTTAAGTAACATTGGATGGCTCCAATGAGCAAGCAGAAGCTTCACAAAATCACTGAATTATTGAGGCTGGAAAAGACTTCTGAGATCATCAGGTCCACCCTATGTCCTGACATCATCACAGTCACCTAGACCAGGGCACTAAGTGCCTCATCCAGTCTTTTCTTAAACACTTCCAGGGATGGGGACTCCACTACTTCCCTGGGCAGTCCATTCCAGTGTCTGATCACCCTTTCCTTAAAGAAGTGCTTCCTTACATCCAACATAAACCTCCCCTGGCACAGCTTCAAACCATGCCTTCTCATCCTATCACTAGTTCTCTGGAAGAAGAGCCCAACCCACACCTGTCTACAACTTCCCTTCAGGTAGTTATAGAGAGGGATAAAGTCCCCCTTGAGTCTTCTCTTCTCCAAGCTAAACAAGCCCAGCTCCCTCAGCTTCTCCTCATCTCCTGTGAAGAGGAGCAAACAGGCCTGGTATGTGAGAACGTGGATGATAATTTAATCACTTTTCTAGTTATTAAACACCCCAAACACTTAAGTTTTGCTGCTCTCAGGAGTGGAAGGTACTCACAGCTCTGGGGAAAATACACTGACGCTGAAGTGTCAAACACTTCCAAACATGGGTGCCAGTAGTAGGATGCTTTGCTTCGCAAGCTAACACTTCTTTACAAGTACAAAACATCAATTCCTTGCACAGCAAATATTTTGCATGATGGCATCCCATAGACTTAAACTACACAGTCAGTTTTCCTTAGGAAGAAGAGGTCCCATCATGCAGAAACAGGAATGTGCCGTGCCATTTTCTTCCTTGCTACAGCTTGCACCAGGGACTGGGCTAAACTGGAAGATGGAGGGAGCTGCAGGCTGATTAGGGCAAGCAGAGTGGGGAAAAAAAGAAAGCCCAAACCAGATTGCTCTGGCCATGACTGTGACCAAGGGGCTTGTGTTGTCCCTAGAGAACAGCTGGGGATGCTATGGGCTGTGAGAAGCTGACTCACCTTCTCTCCAGGTTGCCCTTTTAGTCCCTGGGTCAGTGGCACCCGTCACAGTCACATGCAAGATGGTGTAGAAGAGAGAGAAGGAGAGTGAGGAAGAGAGACAAACACAGGCATCAGCAGCAAGAGCATGTTCCCCTGCACCAAAACACTGGCTATGGGGCTGGAATGAGTGACCTTAGCTCTTGCCCCAGCCCTCTTCCCCATCCTCACCTTAGGATGCCCGAGCAAAGAGCAGTTCCAGAACACAGTGCTCAGCCAGGCAGGGGATGGATCCCTTTGTTCAGGGCAGAGTTACTTGGGAAGGGCAGTTGCTGGTGGCAGGCAGAGGTGCATGTTAGTGAACCCATGGTTAGCAAGTCCAGCCAGCACAGGAGGCATCCAACTGGGGTGGGGGGGATGCTGAACCAGAGGAGCAGAGCAGGGAGAAAACATGCACCTGGCACATATGTGGTCTGCAGAGCTGATCACCCTGCTGCAACCAGGAGAACCCCTGAGGATAGCCCCACCCTGAGCCCTCAGGGAGAATGGCTTTGCTCATGCCAACAGCCACCCAGGATCATCCTGAAAGAGCCCACAAAACCTTGGGTGTTGGAAAAGGATGGGTAGGACAAGGCATATACAAGAGGGTTTGACTTACCGGCCGCCCAGGGATCCCCATCGCTCCTTTGTCTCCCTGGCAATTAAGGCAAAATCAGAGGCAATTGGAAACTGGCCAAGAGCAAGGTTATAAAACAGCACAACTGAACTCTGCCACAGCTGCAACTTGGTGCTCCAGTGCAAGCATCCAGGGGTTTGGGGAGAGGGAGAGAGGAGAGTGTATTTGCTCACTCCCGAACTTTTCTTTAAGAACATCAATCAGCCACAAGTTCCCCTGTGCATAGGACAGGCCAGCACATTGCACAAAAGAAAATGTACGCAGGGACCCAGGGAGCAAAAGAAGGATGAGAGCTTTCAGCCTGACAAAATGTAAACCAAATTTCCAACACTTCATAAAAACCAGGTCCTGGGAACTGGCTTCCTACAGTAGCCAACTATCACACGTTCTTCTTTCTTTACTGAAGTTGTCTGTGTGTTAGCTATTTATTTATAGAGCTATCATTTTAAACCAGGATTCTCTTAGACATTGAAATACGGTCCTGTCAAGAAGCAAGGGAAAAATGTGGGAAAGCAAGATGAAAAAGGAAAAGGCATGTTTGGAACAAGAAGTATGATCATCTGTGTTCAGAGACCTCTACCCCTCTGAGATACTTTCTAGTGCATTGTCAGGGTGTGAACAATCCTAGCAGTAGTTTGTGGAATGGCTTTGGGTCAGACAACACTGCACAGAGCCTCATAAAAACATGAACACAAGTCCAATGGCAGTTCTCTTCAGCCGCTCACCTACAAGGCAGTTTTCTGCCTCTTGTAGATAAATTTAACCACATAATTTAAAAAAAAAATAAATCAACAGTCTCTCTGTGTTACAGGAAGACAGCAGCTGATCCTGATGATTATGGCTTCAATAGACACAGAGCTTTTGCTCTGTATTTTGCAAAAATGTCATGATAAATTGTCTCTCAGTTATGCTTCCAGAAATGTTTGGGGTTTCCTTATGCAAAAGCAAGCATATCTCTGCCTGTCTGTAGACATAGACCTGGTTTTCTGGTTTCTGCAGCTAGAGACACCAGCCCCACTGGTGTCACCTCTCATGGCTGCCTTTCCCTACATTCAATCCCAACATGTGTGAATGTAGAAATCTCTGGAAGGAGGATGCACTCTAACCCTGTTCACTTTGCCTGCTATTAGACCAGGCACCCTAAATTCCAGCACCATTGCCTGGGATCAAACTGTTACCTGGGGTAAGCCTGGCCCACTTTCCCCAATACCCGGGCCATTGGGTATTTGGGTCAGTTCTTTCCACACAGCATGTGCTTTGATAAATTGAAAAGCAGAAGCATCCCTTGCAGACAGTTGAAATGCTAAATAGCTGCTTGATTTTAAATTTTGTTGGTGATATATTATGGGAAACTGCTTTCATCTAGGGTTTTTGGCAGGTTCTTGAACCCACTAATATTTGCCTCTGTGTGCCGGCAGCAAGCAAAACTCCCTTGTCATCATCTTGCCCTGGGATTACTTTGTGGCTACTGGAGAATATAATATTTTTTCTCTGCTTTTAGTTCCTTAAATGTTGCCTTCCTCCAGAGCTGAACTCAGATTGATGTCTCTTGTGGTTTGAAGTAAAGGCTGATTTTGCTTCTCCTGGCTTTGCTGTGGCTGGTGCCCAAGCAGGAAAGGACCAATATCAGGGCTGAGCTGTGTCAGGTCTTCAGCAAATACCTGGTGTCAGAGTGGTACACAACAGCACCATCTCTGATATGGGACAGCCCTCCAAGCAACAACAGAGAGGGGGGAGCTCCCTGTAGAACAGCAAATCCATGCCAGGTGAAAGCTTACCTGCGACAGGGAGCCAGAAAAGAGCACTTACACGTGAATAACACCATGTAGGTTGGTTATGAAGTCACGTAAAGCTGCCTGCAGCTCCCACGTCAGGGCTAGAAGAGCATGAAAGGCAACGAGCAGCCTCTGTGCTGAGTTTGGTATAGAGCCAGCAGAACAGTTTGCATTTTGTTCATTAGGGAACTGCCTCTCAGGGCTGTTGCAGTCTCCGGGTGAGCAACAGCCTGAGGAACAGGGAACCATTGCCAAAGGAGATCTCAAAGCTATATCCCCAAATTCCACACTCCTTCCTCTCTTGTGAAAATCTCTGATGCAGATACTGTCATTATGGCTTTTCACATTTGTCTCAGAGCAACCATAGACCTTTAAACCCTGCTGCAATTAGCAAGCTCCATCAGCAAGACATACTGCACACCCCACCACTTCAACCAGATTTTCAATGCTGACAATGACATCCTCAAAAGTGATGTGTTCCCCACATGCCAGAGGGCAAGTAGAGATTATGTTACCCTTAGGTTTGGTCCTACAAAGCCTCTGTGGTCCTTACTTTGCTCTAAGCTCTGTGATGTCTGCAATATGGAGTTCCACATCAGGCTTGCTATATGAGTTCATTACCTTGTGCCACTACCCTGGAGACCTACTTGTGTCAGACAGAGAGCATAAAACAAGAAATGGAGTATTTACCGGGAGCCCTGGTTTTCCTGTAACACCCTGAAAGAAAATACACAGAAATGGCGAAGGTTAGCTTCAAACTCTAAAAGCAGAGCTTAATAAAGAGATGAAATCACATGTAAGGAGTTAGGAAACAGAGTGGGTAAAAAAAAAAGTCTCCACAGATCCTTGACCATCAGCTCTGATTGCTTTAATTTCCTAATCTCCTGTTAGTGAAGATTTCTCTCCTTTCAGCACAGCTTTACCCACAGCTCTCAACACGGGCTCTGAAGGTATCTGCAAGTTTATGGAGAATGAGCTAAGTACAGGGCTCTGACTTTCTTCCTTAGTTTCTACCTGCTAAATATTATTTTTTCACGTATGAAATTGCTGCAGTTGCCACAGAAATGTTGCATGTTCAGAAATGGGAGAGCAGATGTCCACGAGAGGTCTTTTCCTTCAGATGTGGTCCAGACAGCAAAAGAGTCCGGGAACCTCATGACGATTGCATGATTTCATCATTTCCTTCCTTCTTTTGCCCCTTTTAGTCCCAATCCCACCAAATTTCTTACATGACTGCAGGTTGCCCTTCCCTTCACCAAAGCCTCGACTGACTTCAAGAACAACAGGGGGAGCATCAGTTGAGCAAGAGGAGAGTAATGAAGGCCCTTTTTGCTGCTGGAGTGTTGCTTACCCGTCTCCCCTGGCTTTTCTCCTAGTTGATCTAGACTACAAGCAGGGCTCAGAGTGCTTCTAATATGTATTTCTGCCCATCTACACAACCAAGCCAACCCCAGCAGCAGGGGTTCATCTCTGTTGCCCGGTACAGGCTTAGCCCTGCTGCCAAGCATTTTCTGTTTTGCAAACTGTGAAAGAAACCCTGCAGAGAGATGTGGGGTCATCAACACCTGGGGTCACTAGCCAAAACAATGCATTTGACAATCAGAGCCAGGTCTGCTGCTCATAAACTCCAGTTTCCATGAGGTTTCAATGACAAGAAATATGAGGGCAGGAAAGTTTTGGTGACAGGGCAACATGGAAGGCTCTGCCTGACCCTTCAGCAGCGAACTTTTGCCAATCGGAAGGTTCTGTGTGAGGTGAGGGTGCTGCTAGCCCAAGACAAATTCCTCATTGGCTAATGATGATCAGTCTGCTTAACTTCCTCTTGTTATTTCCATTGGTTGTAGCATTCCTCGCAGACCACCCTGGAAGTCTGAGTGCAGACATCAGTTCAACGGTCGCAACAAGCTGGGATACAGTACCATATATTGTCAGTACTTCCCTGGTGGTCCCAAGTGATTCTGCCAGGCTTCGATCTTTCATTATGATAGTTTCTAACAATTATTGCTGCAGAAAAAACCTGGAGCATGCATCTTCCTCACCCTGCAAAGATGCAGACTGTGCTTTGAGACTTGACCTATTGATTTCTCACAGCAGTATCAGAAATACCAGCACCATGATCAGTTTAGTGCCCAGCCCTTTTGCAAGGACATATGCCTGTCCAGGGTGGAGCAGCAAAGATAGTCCTGGATGGACTCCACTTGTAGCCCTGTCCTGAATAGTGCATTCCTCCCAACACCCCAAAGCTTGTGCTAAAATACATCCACCATAGCAGCCAGTTCTGAAAGGCCCTGGGATAAGCTATCATTGAAGGTTTGCGTGGACCAGGGTTTCCAGCTGTAAAACACTTTCAGACCTTTTGACCTGGAAGGTGCAACTGTTTGGAATGCTGTTGTCATTAAACCAGGCTGCGCTCAAATATCTGTGGGAGTTCAGTCCAGGGCATTTCAACTTGATGAAAGCAGAAAATAGGTTGTGCAGCAACTACTTCTGAATGTCATCTGCAAACATTGAGACATTTTTGCGTGAGCAGACAAAAGATGACTACCGTATGTTTAACTTCTCATGTTTCTCCACAGAAACCCAGTACAGTCACTCCATTGTACACAAATATAAACGATTTCCTCTGGAAGGACTGTTCTAGCTACAATATAACGTTTCTTTATAGTCCTGAGAGATGTTGAGAAATGGCCCCACTCCCTGCATTGCTTCTTCAGCTTCACTGTGGGTCTCTTAATAGCTGTAAGAAAACTTCTGCAATAACTTAGCCATTGTTACTCATCTATGCTGAGGTTTTGCATTAGCTAATATTTGAAAAGGTAGCTGTCAACACAATTTTTCCTCTGAAATTGATAGTTGTGCAGCTATACTTGTAAGCCTAGCAAACCCAGGTGAGTAGCAGAGAACAAGTTGCCTCTGCTCAGCTCCTGCCATGTGTTTGTGGTCTATCTTTTCTTTTTCCACAAACACATCTCACTCAGCATGTGGTATCTAATGGCCGTGAAGAGTAAACAGCTGATTCCCTGGGTATGCAGGGCCAGCTGGTAGCACACAGATCTCTACACACCCTGTGTTTGCCATGTCTCCATCCTGCCCCCTGCTCCGTGTTACCCTGAAAAACTGTGATGCAACCAAGAGCAATCCCACCATCATACAGGTCCTGAGGACCCACAGTACTTGCTCTTTGGGAGGTCCCAGGGTGTGGGGACTGCAAAGGCAGCTACTGCAGCAGACACCATAGACAGGAAATTTTTGATAGTTCATGCCCCGCAAACTGTATCAACAGCTTCTAAAACCGTAGACGATCGGTACTTACAGGTGGACCTGAAAGAGAGAAGAAAAGCAAACAATGATTACAAAAATTGTGAATGCAATAACTCATAACAAGAAGGGCTAGATAAACACATTGCACTATCTTTTGGGATTGATTTTGATTCTGATGCTGCTCCCATTTACTGATGCACTTGCACCAACTCCCTGCTCATTAATTAAGGTACCCTCACCAAATTAGCAGTACTACTTACTGTAAGTCAGGCTCACAACACTGTAATAGTCATATTTGGTCCTTTGGTAGGCAGGGGTCCCCTCCATGAGCATGACACCACTGAGCATAGGGGACCCATCACTTGCGTGACACACTCCACGCACACACACACACACCCCTTGCATCCAGCCCACTCCTTGGGGTTGAGAAAGTCGATGAATGGCAAGAATCTATTTGCTACTAAAATGCTGTGCATTTTCTACCAGCATCAGTGATCTGGCAGAGATGTGAAAAAGTTAACAAGGAAACTCTAACTATTAAAGACATCAGATCCCCTTTCTCTTTAGTATGAGCTGATTTTCCTCTTTGCTTCTGCCTCTTGCCATAGAGCCAATCTGCCCTCTTGGAAGAAATTCCCTCAAATCCCTTAGGTTTCTTTCAATTTAGAAAGCTTTTTGGAACCTGCTAGTGTGGAGCACTACCTCTTCTTCTTACAGAACAGTTGTACAGCATATATCAGGGCTGAAACAGCACATTTCTTTCATTGGCTCCCAGAAAAATCCTCAAAATCCTGACAGGTACTGTGTGTGTGTAAAGAAACCCCCACACTCACTATTTTGTGGTTTCCTCTGTGTGGGAGCAGCAAGATACACCATATAACTGTCAGGGGGTTCTACATTTTCCATACTTTACAGACACTCTGGTTTTTTAGTTGGGTTTTCTTTGGTTTTTTTTTTTACATAAAGTGCCAAGAAGTAAAACTAAGGAGTATAACAGGCAAGCTGACAGGTAACAGGCAGCGACCCTTTGCACGAGAAACGGATGTTGTTGTGAGCACCTGCAGAAAACGTCGTCATCCTGAAAATGCCCCTGGCTCAAGGGCCACAAAAGAAACTGGAGATTTTGGATGAGCAAATATTTTCCACATTGGAAATCTCTCACTTAGCATGACTCCTTCATAACAGGGTCTGTGGCAAATGGTTTTGCTATCAAGTTTTAGTGACATAAAACTGCACTGCTATAAGTCCTTCTTAGACTTTTTCCCAGTTTCCATTCTGGTACCTAACATGTACCTTTTGATTAAAATAAAGTTTATCATCTTCATCATGACCCACAGACAGAGCTAAAGCCAGAAGACTCAATAATTTTAAACAACTCCACCCAAATTTAGGACAGGAGGTCAGGTGAGACTGGGATTCAGACAGTCCAGCAAAAGTATGCAAAGTCTAAACAACAAAAGGGTTTCTGATCGGAGTCCATTTTCAAGGGCAAGGTGAGACCCAGATCCAGGAATTCTAATTTATGCCAGACTGGGAGAAAAAAAGAAAAGAAGTTTTCTGATGACAATAAAGTCCTGTGAGCAAACTCTTTTGGAGAGATTTTGTTTCAGAGTGAGCGCCTGTCACAAGGTCAATGTTGTAGCTTGCCAACACATGGACTTTATTTCCATTAGCAAAGCTACAAACCCTTAATATTCCGCCTACCCGTCTGGGCCGGTTTGGGACACTCGTGGATTGTATGAACCGTATAGCTAATGGTGAAAGAAAAACATGGAGAGAAGCAAGTCCTGAGCCATTCCTTCCCTTCCAGACCAAACACAATCAGACAGCAACAGAGATTGTAATGATACTGTAACCTAAGTTCTAAGTTTTACTTTGCTCCAGAAGCTACATCCACAGAGCAGAGTAAATCATCAATGCCAGCAGCTCTGGGTCCATGAGACCATGCACCCCATACAGATCAAAGGCAGGAGGCATACTGGAGGCCCATCTTGGTTATATGCCCCCTATAAAATTAATGGTTACGTGGAGGGGTCTGCTCAGTCTTGTGTAAACACACATCAGTGATCTGCAGTGTCACAATAAGTCAACCAGTAGAAGACATCTAGGGAGTGGGCTTCAGCGTGACCCAGGAGAAAGCAAAGCCCTCAGACACAGTCACTTCTAATAGCAACATAGGAAAATGTGTCAAGGACAATGTGGAGGGAAGAGATGCTGCTGGATTTTACAAGGTGAAATAATGCTTCAGCAGAATGGATTTGTCATATTCCATGTTGATTAATGAGAAAACTGATAAAAGCTTCTAAATAGGCTCCATCTTTAATAAAACAAGAATTAATTTAATGCATATTAGAGGAAAAAGCGGGCAAAGGAGAGGGGAACCTCATTTATTCACTCTCAGTCGATTCAACCACCAGTGGCTGGTCCGACTCAGTCTCTCCACTGGCTGCACCAGGCTTGTCCCTAGCCAGCAGTCTGGCAGAGCTGCCCTGGCCTGGTCAGGGATGTTGGCATTCCTATAAAGCCAAGAGAGCAACATTACAAGCCAACCAGGCTGCACCAAGCCTCTCATGAAAGCTATGTGAACTGCAGCAGAGCCACGACAGCACCACTGCCTGTTGTCCTCTACACTTCCCGGTTCCTGCAGTCCCAGCCAGACTGGAGCTGCTGTAGAGAAAGCGGCTCTATTACCACCAAGTGGGTCTCGTCTTCACGGTAGTGAACTCCAAAGGCCTCCATAAAGAAGCCAGAGCCGATGGTCTTGACAGCCACAAATGCAAATCACACCTATGGGGGTTCCTGCTCTTCCGTGTTTATAGAAAGCACTTTTGGGGTGAGATGGAGGTGGTGCTGCACAGGAGATAGATCCTCTTTCCATAAACAGCCAACAGAGAAGGGACAAGAAGTCAAGAGAGCAGGGACGAAAACTACTGCAAACATTCCTAAGCCCATTTCACAACTAAGTCCAGCCAGCAAGTAGACCCAGAGCTCACAGATCACCAAGTTCCTCAGCCTTGCACAGAACAGGGAGCCCACAGTTGTAATTATCACCTCCAGATCCTCTGTGTTTTGAATGTGATCTTGCTGGGACCAGCATGATGCTGGTGCTGGCATCCAGGCTGCAGCATGACCATCCGCCCATGATGGGCAGCTCAGGAAACATCTCCCCATGCCAGCATCTCACTGAAAGGCACTGGAGAAGTCTAAGAGACTGCAATCACTGTTTATCCAGCTGTGGGCCTTGTCAAACAGCAGGGGATGGAGGAGGGGACAGAGCAAACTTGTCATGAGTGAATAACAGGGAGGAAGCATTGGACTTCTCCAAAGAGACCTCCAGAGCACATTTGAAAATGAACTTTGAGAAAACAAATAATTTTCATGGGGGTACCTGGGGTCCCTCCAAACATGTGGTCTCTGGAAATTAGCACCATCTGCACTGCCTTTTCTCAGCTGTTCTAGCTTTTATGCTGACAGAAACTGTCCTTAAAGATGCTCGCCTTTCCTGTAGTCCAAGCGAGCAAATGAGCAGCCATGGTCTGCAGACAGGATGAATCCACCCTATTGCACATAAAGGAGCAATGAGGGCTGTGCCACAGAGCCCCCTGTTCCCTTGTCCTTCCCTGTGGCCCATTCAGCTGGGGGCTATCTAAAACAGAACTGACATCTTTCCCCTCACCTAAACAGAAATAAAAAGCCACTCTCCACACTGTAGCATCTCTGGGCTCAAAAGTGGGGATGCTTAGTTTTGTAAGTGGGTCACATTTATCCTAAAGTCCTATGAACCAGAATATCAAATCTTAAAAGCTATAAATACTAGAGCAGGTCAGTCAGTGCGATGCAAGACCTTCTGCTGATGGCAGATACATCCTTCAGCTTTGGAGACAGCAACCCTCTCTGGACTGATAGGATTATTGAAAAGATCCCTTCTATTTAAGGGCATTTCCTGACATCTGGAAAAGTGTCTGTTCTTAAAAGGCTCTGAAATACTGTTGCTTCATTATTATTTTCTCTAATTGTTGGATTCAGGCAGTCCAGTGTCTGCAATGTGGGTTTCTTCCATCCTGCTCCAGATGCTCACATATTAGGGATTTTTTTCTGCTCTGCAGCATGCACAAGATGAGGAGGTCAGAGAGGGAACATAAAGACATTGTTGTTACTTCCTTGGGTCATCCTCACTACATGCTTCAGCAGAAAGGAAGATGTAAACACATAATCCATCCCTGTGAGTAAATCCAGCCATTTCACAGACCCAGAAGGCAGCCCTAGTGAGTTAGTTACTTCCTGACATCTAGAACTTTGTTAATTGATAACAAGATAGCTGTGGTCAGGCAATTAGTCATGAAATGCTGATTAAAATGTCAAGAACCAGAGTATGACCTTACCCTGGGTGGCAAGGATCCCCTTGTTTGCAGCCCCACAAGTATTCAGTGCAGCATGACCCTGTTTCAGAGCAGAAGGCTCCAGTTGAGTGTACAGAGCCCAGATGGTGGGTTTGGCCTTTTTTAAAGACCTGCTATCCTATAGCTTCAGAGTCATAGAATCATTTTGGTTGAAAAGGCCCTTTAAGATCCCTGAGTCCAACCATTAATCTAACTCTACGACTAAAAGATGTCCTAGAGCACCATATCTACACAGCTTTTAATTATGTCCAGGGATGGTGATTCAACCACATCATGTCTGTTCCAAGGCCTGACAACCTTCTCAATGAAGAAGTTTTTTTGTAATGTCCAACATAAACTTCCTCCGGTTCAACTAGAGGCCATTTCCTCTTGTCACAGTATCACAGTATTACAGTAATGATGAGGAAAAGCCCTTAAAGATCACCCAGTCCAACCTAAATCCAACCAAGCAAACCTAACATATGACACCTAGATCATGCCACTCAGCACTTCATCCAGACTAACCTTAAACACCTCCAGAGACAGCTACTCGACAACCTCCTTGGACAGCACATTCCAAAATTGGATCACTCTT
>VZRI01001995.1:2094-18382 GCA_013397515.1 Upupa epops
TGGAGGTGAGGCTGACCGGTTTATAGTTACCTGGGTCCTCCTTCTTACCCTTCTTGAAGATTGGAGTGACATTTGCTAACCTCCAGTCTCTCCCTCTCCTGATCCCCCTGACTCTAGAAAAGATGACAGAGAGTGGCTTAGCAATGACTTCTGCCATCTCCCTTAGCATGCACAAGTGTATCCTATCAGGGCCCATGGATTTATGTACATTCAGTTTGTTCAACTTATCCCTAACCCAGTCCTCATCAACCAAGGCAGGTTTCTCTCTTGCGTCCACTTCCTCTGGAGCCTCAGCAGTCTGGGCTTTCATACCAGGACAGCTCCCAGAAGTATAGAAGGAGGCAAAGAAGGTGTTCAGTAACTCTTCTTCCTCTACATCCTGTCTTCAGGGCACCCACCTCATCCAGCAGCAGCCTGTTCCAAGGCCTGATGACTCTTTCCATGAGGAAGTTTTCCAAATGTCCAACCTGAACTTTCCCCCATGGTATTTGAGGCCATTTCCTTTTGTTCTTTCTCTTGTTTCTTGGGAGAGAGAAACCCCTACTTGTCTAGAACCTCCTTTCAGGTAGTTGTAGATAGCAATAAAGTCTCCCCTGAGCTTGTTCTTCAGACTGAACAGCCCCAGCTCCCTGAACTAGTCTTCATAAGGCTTGTTCTTCAGACTTTTCACAGCAACCTTTTTGCTCTTTTTTGGACCCTCTCCAGCGCTTCATTGTCTTTCTTGTGTTGAGCTTTCCAGTAATTGGCCTCACTAGTGCTGAGTACAGGGGGACAATCACTTCCCTACTCCTGCTGGCCATTTCTGATACGAACCAGGATGCCTTTGACCTTCTTGGCCACCCAAACACTCTGGTGGCTCATATTTAGGTGATGATCAATCAAGACCTGGTGCTTGGCCTTGTCAAAGCTCATATAACTGTCCTCAACCCTTTGATCCAGCCTGCCCAGATCTCTCTGTAGACCCTGTCTACCCTCAAACAGATCAGCACTTCCACCCAACTTGGTGTCATCTGTCAAATACTGTCTGGTGTGTTGTCTTCCCTAAATGCAGAGAAATCATCTGCCGTAAGATGTCACCATTCAGACAGAGCACCCAAATGGGGGTTTTTCATCATTTTCTGAGGCTATAGTAGACACCAACAAAATGATTTTGCTTTTCATGGTTATAACTGGAGAAGTTGCTTGTTTTTTTTAGTCTTATTTTTATTTTTTTCAACTTCATTAAGATTTTAAAACTATATTAAGAATAGACTTTGTGTGAAACCAGGGTCAAAATCAGCAGCAACAATACATCTCTAATGAAACTCCTATAAGGCATCCAGCTACAAATTGGTCTTTTCATTTACATTTCACTACAGATGTCAATGAAAGCACAGTTCCTTCTAAAGCGTCCTAATGTATGTAAACCATCGCGGGAAGCAGAGCACGCAGAGCTTAGGAGACTGCAGATGGAGAAAAAAGGCTCCTGATTTCATAAAAATAACAAAACCTGTTTTAACATATTGTGCATTAAATATTGTTCATTTGCATACTTTCTGTGGCTAGGTTATAAAAGCCCACCATGTGGTGGACTTGTTGGAAGTCTGAAAAGATCCTTCTTTCTCCAACTGGAGATGTGTTAGTGGAAGCTGCTGCTTAATTATAAAACAAAAATAACCAGTTTCCTTTAGTTTTGCTTTTTTTTTCTTTCATAGGATTTTAGAGTCTGGTGTGTTTATTTATTTATTTTGTTGTTTAGATAAAATTCAATAGAATTAGGAAGGGAAACACAGGTGTAATCACTGCAAATTCTGCTAACTGGGCTTCGGTGTTTCACAACAGTCTGCCTGGTTGGAACCAGTAGCAGCAGGGACTCCTCCATCAAGTGTTTCCAGCAGATAGCCAGGCAGATTGTAAAGTACCTTGTATGGTATTTTCTTGCATCTTTATGTAGAATGATGTAATTTTATGTGTATCGTCTGCACTGTTATCTGTGGCTGAAGCATTGAAAGCACAGCACCCCAAATTAGAATAAGAAATGTTAAAAGCAGAAGTAGAAAAGTGCTCAAAAGTATAAGGAAAAATAGGTACATGGGATGGGAATCGTAGACATTCATGTACTGTCAGGATCTGGAGAAGGATGGAGTGAGGAAAGTTCTTGGAGGGACCAGGTTCCCTCTCTTAGCCGTGTCTTGCCCTGCCCTGCTCCCTGTCCACATACAAGGTTTTGTAGAGCAGTGGGTGGTATCTGAGCACAGGCACCTATTAAGTCCTGACTCAGAGAAGTCTCATCTATCACCAGAGCAGTAAAGGTTTTGAAGGTTAAGGTTGCCAGCTTAAAATCAATCTGCTACTTTATAAGCTGCCAACATAAAGAGTTCAGGGCGGGCGAAAGGAGATCGGGACGTGCTCCTGCCTTCAGGGGAGTTTTCAGGAGTCACTGCAGCAGCCCCAGTAGCTGGCTTTAGCACGTACCTTCCTGGAGATGATGCAAATGAGATTGGGAGATGGTAAATTTTAGTTTGAGCTTTTTTTTTTAAGAAAATGCAATTTTCAGTGGAAGTCAAGGAAAGAAGCCCTGTGCCAGGGGAAGCACCTTCTACAAGCCCATGGAGATCCACTCATACCATGCCAGGCTGCAAGCTGCTGATGTTTGACATCCACTTTTCCACAGCCTGGCTTGCTCCTGGCTGGCTGTCAAGGCAAGGGTGTTCTCTGAACACTGATGGGTACCGTTCCAGGGCTCAATAGATTGAATCCCTGCCCTGATGCCTGGAGGGTTCCTCCCTGGACCCAGGAAGGACACCATGGGCTGGGAAAATCCATCCCAAATTTCCTAGGAGGTTGATATGTCCGTGCACATTTTCCAGGTGCTAGGATTTGGAGACCCAAGGGAGAACTTGCACAGTGGACAGGGTCAGGAGTTCTTTGTTGCTTCAAGTCTTGAACATCCCATTTGATGAAACCTTTTGCAGATCTTGACCTTAATTAGGCAGCCTGTCTCTCAATTCTTCCCATGAATGTGTGTAACTTTAGAGTCCTTCCTTGAGAGATGATTGTATTATTTAAAAACAGTGAATCAGTTATTTTATAATTAAGCTCAGAAATGGGTGGTGATCACACCAACAAGTCAGGTAGTCGTTTGGATTTTAGCTTGGCAGACAGGAAATGACCAGCATTTGGAGAATTTAAAAGATACAGGTGTCCCAGTCCATGGGAACTTCTCTGTATATGCACAAAGAGAATGGCTGTTGGAGAAATAAGAGTGCAAAGTCTTGTAATTAAAGGCTTATTTAAAAAAATCATATGCACAAGGAAACTGGACTCATCTTTCAAAGTCCATTTTGATGCTGATGTATTTTGCGGCTGACTTGGTGAGCTCAGCAGTAGTCTTTCAGTGTCAGATGTGTATATGGTGAACACATGAGTATTTGCAATTAAAGCATCCTAATAGGATGTTACTTAGACAGTGGAGGTGAAATAAAGATCCAGGGACCCAGATGTGGCATTTGGCAGCAGCAAAGTGGTTAATTGAAGAACTACCCTAATGGTGGAAGCATTTTGTCATTTTCTCAAATTTGGTACCTTCTGAATAGGAGGCTCAGGCTTGTAAACACAATGTGCACTGAAACCTGGAGTTTATGGTGTAGTGCCTGTGGTTTAACCTAAGTACTAGGCTGAACTGGAAATGGGGCTATACGAACTAAGTCATGGTTAGATGAGGAAAATGCAATTTTTCCTATTCCTGTGAATTAATGATTCTGTGAATTAAGCCACATTCTTGTCACCCAGTAGCAGCCTTTGGTTTAGCTCTGGGAAGTCCACTGGTGTTAATTTGTGCTTTTCTCCTAATCCCTTTACCATAGCAGCAACAGGAGATGCTGGCAATGAAGCATCAGCAGGAGCTGTTGGAGCACCAGAGGAAGCTGGAGCAGCACCGCCAGGAGCAGGAGCTGGAGAAGCAGCACCGAGAGCAAAAACTTCAGCAGCTGAAAAACAAAGAGAAAGGAAAAGAAAGTAAGCAGCAAATGCTCACTTGTGTTTTGGTGGTGACAGGTAGAGCAGATGAATGAAAACCATAAAGCAGCTTTATAAAGCTTGAGAAACCTTCAGGAAAGCTTCTCTGCAGAACTTGGCCTGCACAGGGAGCTTATGTAAACAGCTAGGAAGTATTGAGGCTAAGAGAGAGAGATATTTCTATGCTCTATCTTCATTTTTGTCTTCCTAAATGCCATTTTAGCATTTTTTTCAATAGGAAGCGAATCGTCTCTTTACTTGATTTAACATTTTTTGAAGTATTTTTGGCAGCGTTCCTAATGGAGGCAGAATATTAAGCCCATAAAATACACCAGATGCACGCTGTGTCGCTTTTTCCTTTTCTTAATTTCACTCTTGTAAGATGTAGCCGAGTTCTTAGTTTTAGCTTTAAAGTGTTTTCATTCAGAAAGTGCTTCTTTCATGAGGTTACAGATTGTGGTTGGCTTTCCCACGTGTCATTGTGCACTTCACGAGATTCAGTGAGATGATTATGGTCTCACAATTTCCCTTATCAAAGACACTTTGGTTGCTTGTTCCCTTTTCTTTTAGCAGTGAATGGGGGAAAAATACCTTGCCAAGTTGTACTGTCAACTCCTTAGGTCTTCATTTCAAATACAATAAAGCAGTCTATGATGGAGGAAGGGAAGAAGGCTGAAGGGCACCAGGAGGTGGGATGCTTTCTGGGAATGAGCAACAAGATAAAGCTACTGAAAGAATTATTCTAATAGGAGTGGGATGGGATCTAGAAGACTAAAAATAATTATAGAATCATGGAATCATTGAGGTTGGAAGAGTCCTCCAAGAATTTCAATTCTAACTGTCAATCCAATGCCACCATGCCCACTAAACCATGTTTTCCAGTGCCACATCCACACTTTTTTGTAACTCCTCCAGTGATGGCGACTCTACCACCTCCCTGGGTAGCTTGTTCCAACATCTGACCACTCTTTCAGTGATGAAATTTTTAAATACTCAACAAAGGATCAGTGAAGGATGGAGATGGTGATGCAGGTTTGCTGTTCTGCTGCCTGGTCGGCTGCCATGTGCAATTCTTTCCATTACCCTTTGGCTGCTTTGTGTTATTTTCTAACTTAAAGGCAGTCGATCCAAAGTGGAGGAAAGTTTCAAGCATTTGTACTTCAACTTGCTGTTCTCACCAGCTGTTGATAGTGTGTCAATGTTTTGCAAGGCCTCTTTGCAAAACTGTTACCTAGTTATTCTTGTTAAAGTAACCTGCAAATAAATAAAGATGTCCAAATCTTTGTAAAATGGTAAAAAGCATCGAAGCAACTTTTGGGTGAAACACATGTAGAGATAAAAAAACAGGGTTTGGGGATGTTAAGTTGAAGATCCTGTTCCCATGGCTACAGTTTTATTTTTAAATTACTTTTTATTTAAGAAGTACTATGGTGTATAATCATTATAGCACCTCAGCTCTTAAGAATACTTAAGTTATTTTTCTCACATCAGAAGGTTTTTCTAAGCGGAGCACTGCTAAAATTGTCCTTATCTGAAATATGAAGTGTGTCATAGATGGATCATTTATTCTCCCTCCTTCCTCTATCACTGTAATCGAAAATACATTATTTTGTAGCTTTTAGAATGAAAGTCACTAATAGGTTTAGATTAATATATCAGCTTCTTGTGTTCTCATCTCAGGTGCCTTAACCTGTACAGCAGGAACCTGCTATCATAAAGCTTTTGATCAAAAGCAGTACTTCTATGAAAGGAAGGAAGGTGTATCTGCAAGTGAAGATGAGCTTTGTTCAGGATTAGTAATAGTTTGCTGTCCTGCCTTTCGCTTTCAGGACCAGCTCAGGTTCAATCCTGTCATTTAGGATGTTTGCAGACACTTTTGAGCACTAGCAATTCTATCCCTTGCTGCTCAAACAGCCTTAGATGATTGCTTGGCTTGGACTTTCTTCTACAAGTTGGACAGGTTTGGTCAGCTCATGCTCTTTGCTCATCTACTCTTGTGTTTTGCAACCTTCTCATTTCACAAGAGCTTGGTCCTGCTTCTATTCCTCATTCTCTTCCACTGCCCCAGCCCTGGCCTATATTTGGATACTGTTTCATCCTGAAACAACATGTAACTTGTTTCTGTTGTGGTGCTAGTAACCTGCCTCAGTCATTGGACTCTTCAGAGCTGTCTTGTCTGTAGTGCTTTGCTGGCTGGGACACTCTCCTATATACAGTCTTATCAGTTCATCTGCTCTTTGCTCCTTGCTCCTCTCCGTCACTTAAGGCCTCCAAAACGAAGAGCCCAGCTTCCCAACTTTGTTTTCCATACTGCTCAGCTGCTCCCCCGTCCAGGACTGCTGTGTGGGCTCTTGCTCTCTCATTCCTTCCCTCTCATCCTCCTTTCAGTCTGCCATGTCTTTTGTTTCTGGTGGAGTTAAAGGGTCTTGCTTCCTGTCTATGGACTTTCTCCATATGGATGGGCTTTTGACATGATGACCTCTGCTCGTGTTCTCTTTGCTTTCACCCCTGCATGGTGCATTGTATCGTGTACACAACAGGTTGTCCTTTTACAGTCTTTGGAGCCCTCTTTAATATCTTTATTGGATATTTGGAGCTATGAGCAGCTTGGTCTAGTGAGAGGTGTCCTAGCCCCTGGCAAGGGAGTTGATTGGTCTGGGTGATGCTGCTGTGGCAGGGGGATTGGACTGGGTGGTCTTTTGAGGTCCCTTCCAATCCCAAGTTATTCTCTGATTCTATGATTTCTATGGTCCTTTCCAACCCAAACCATTCTATGATTCTATGATATTGCAGAGTGCTTCTGCCTGTAATAATGTGAGTAGTCCAAAATAATCCAGTATAGTAAATTAAAACTGAGATTGATTATTTTTTTTCTCTTGATCTCTCAACTCAAGGGTCAAGAACTAAGTAATGGTCAGAAGGTCTTACGTGACAGCTTTGTCCATGGCTCCAGCATTGCGCAGGGAGGAGGAAGCATACACATTTTTATCTTGTTAAGCATATCTGGGGCCTTTCAGCTTCTAATTAAGGAGGAAGAGATGCCAAGGGAAGCTTTTGTAAAGCTCAGGATCCAAAAATGTTTAGCTTCAAGTTGTCTTAGTAATGTCAGATTTATCCCAAACTGACAGAACACAGCCATGTTTGATTATTTTAAAGATGCTGATAGATTAAAGACGACACTTCTTGGAAAGAGAAGGCCTTTAAGCATGAATTTGTCACCTATTCTGGTCTAGCCATGTGGTTTGCTACCCTCATATGAATTTGTCTCCTGCTCCTCATTTGAACTTCTTGTTGGGCTACATGCCAAGCCTAAATTTGTAGAGCTGGTGAGAAAGGCAGGGCCCTAAAAAGGTGAATTTTCAAGCTTTTGAAAGAGGTGGTTGAACAATATTATATCTTTGGGCAATGCTCTGTAGAAATACTGCGTTTTGTATCTCTTGGAGAGATACAAAGCATTGTTTCTCTCATCTGTCAGATGGCACCACATTGTTGAGTGGGACCCAGGAGACAAAAGATCACTCTGTTAGGTTTTTCTGTTCCCAGTAGAGCAGGTAGTTTTCCTGGCCTTTTTGTTTCCTTGTAGCCTGAATATTTTCCTTTGGAATTCTTGCTTTACGCCATGGTATAGATGAACCATCATTTTCCATGTGTGCTGCCTGCCAAACTTTCTATGCATTACTCCATCAGGAGCTCTGCCTGCAAATCTGTTCTGTCAACCGCATGATAATTTTAATCCATCATCGCAGCAAACCAGACTGGTCTCCGTTGTGGAGGAAATAATGATTAGAAATTGCACAGTTGACATTTCAACTCTGTGCTACAAAATTACCAACTTTCTTCTTTAAATGTTAGATTCTCTGTGTGAAGAAATAGATTGCACACTTGTAACTGAATTGGAATATTATGTTGTCCTATTGTACGCAGATACTTGTGAACAAAGAGGTCCCTATTTACATGAATTTTCAAGACAAAATCTACATATGAGACATTTGTCTCGTTCCCCTTCTGCTTGCAGATGTGGCATTTAAAAACTTGAGTGCACACAAGACCCATTTTCTTAAATACCTTTGATTAAAAGAAAGCTGGAATACCTAGTACAAGTGCTTTATTCTAAGTGTGCGTTTATGTGAGTGTAAAAATCCTCTTCAGAAATCTTTTATGGCAAAATGATAAATCTCTGATTAAATCTCTGTTTTCAAACATAAGTTGTGATTATATGCAAAGCTAAAAGCAAAAAAACAGGAGAGCCTCTCACTGAAGGCACTTTGTTCTTTTTCTCTTTGAAATAAAAGTTCTTTTGGACTGGAAATCAAAGAATTCATTCTGAATCCTTTTAGAAATTTAAATTCTTCAAAGTTGGTGAATTGATGAAATAACCCTTTTTTATATTTGACATTTTAGGTGCAGTGGCAAGCACAGAAGTAAAGATGAAATTACAAGAATTTGTCTTAAATAAGAAGAAGGCATTGGCACACCGAAATCTCAACCATTGCATATCAAGTGACCCTCGCTTCTGGTATGGGTAAGTGGTACTGGGCTTGTCTTTATGATTCAGCCGGTGCCACCTTTTTTTCACAATTGCTGGAGGTGTGGGGAATGGACCTGATGTGTTTACAGAATGAGGGTTTGACTTTGCTGTATGTTACCCAAATGCATTTTTAGATGGGTGAATGGTTTTCATACCTTCTGTGATGGCCACAGAATTTTTGCAAGCATAGGTCTTTGCTGTTATCTTTGATCCATAGTTACTCAGATTTGCATGTTTTACTATCGAGATTGACCTTTATGAGTTGTCTAGTTTTTCATTCGTGAGTTTGTCCTGCGGTGTGTTACAAAACTTGATCCTCAGAAAAATGGGGAAACTATTTTTTATGTTGAGTCAATTGCATCTCAGAACAGATTGCCGGCATGACATTTTTAAAGCCTTTAATGCTCGCTGCTCATTTTAATCTCTCAAAGTTGGAAGGTTCGTTTACTTGGCTCTTCTCTGTAAACTGCTGGAAACATGAAGTGCAGCCAGCCTGCACTTCTCATATTATAGTTGCCCCAACATCTACATTTTGAACAGATAGATGTTCAACTGGTCTCTGAGAAACCCCAAATATCCTGAGAGTTAAGAAGGTAACAACTGGTGTTGTAATGGTAAGAGAAGCTTCATCAAACTGGAATAAGCATTCTGCCAAAAGAAACTTGCCCTGGGGGAATCCATCGAACCAAGGCACTACTGGATGGGACTAGCTCTTGGTTTTGTTTTTTCTTTTTTTCAGCTGTATTCAAGCTGTTATTATTTAAAAAACTTAGCTAAAGTATCCATTAATGCAGAAGAGGTATACAGTCAAGTAGAATGAAGGGCAGTAAACAAGTGCTTGACAGTAGTGTCTGACATAAGTGTCTGACAGTATCCAAAGTCTTATAGAAATGACCAAGTATACAGGGATGGTGAGGTCATAGCCAAAAGAAGTTTTCAAATTCAAGAAACTAAGCTGAAATTACATTTGAAAGATCTCCCAGATGTGAGCCAGTGCAGAAATGCCGAAGTATAGTTGGCAGAAAAATTCAAACATTTCTTGTTCCAGTAGAGTGAGATTGAGCAGTTTTAATACATCTCTCAGAATCTAATCTGAGACTTGAAAATTGTATGGTTACTGCACTGGTTAGAGTGGATATGCAAATACAGTATTTAAGACCCACTAGGTCAGCATCAAGGATAGTGGAAATAATGGGAGTAACCGAATTTTAGTCAATATAACATAATGATCTTTTCTAGAAAACTGATTTTCCACTGTTCTTAATTGAGACTCATCAAGAAATTTGGTGGTTGAAAACTCCTTTAGAAATTTAGATAGTAAATAGGAGAAAAATTAATTTGGGAGGAGTCTGAATTCCTTAAGTTTTGCACAGTTTTCAGTTCACTACGTTTTCACTGAGAATTCAGCATTTGGAGGTGAATCGAAGAGCTTCAGTCTGTGTGTTAGAGGGCAAAGGATGATGCAATGTGTTATTTAGCTATGTGATATTTAAGGTTCCAGTATGTTTCTTGTCCTGTTTTAAGCAATTGTTGAGAACTTTCTGAGCACCAATGTAATTTTTAGGTTTATTGTGGCACATGTTAATCAAAACATCCCTTTCTTGTGATGCTCCAGGGATGCTGCCAACAGGTAGACACTACTCACAAACTGTTGCATAAGGAGGTGTCCTTTTCTTTTTTCTTTTTTTATAATTTAACCGGCTTGCCAGCCCTTCATTTTCCCTCCATCTGTTTTGCGATGGGGAGAAGATCAGTCTTCGGGTTTCTACCACAAGATGTGAAGAGGGAGCCTCAGAGGCCTCGCAAATCTCGCTAAGGGTCTGTCTTGGTGATAAGTTGCAGGCAGGCGTGAGCTTGTTCTGTTCAGCCTCAGAGGAGGGCAGATGGCAGAGGGGCTGCGTGACTGTAGTGTCTCATCTTGCGGTGGAGGATTTTGAAATGCACCCTTCAGTTGTTAAGGCAGAAGTTGAAGATTTTTCATTTCTATTCTATTTTTATTTTTTCTTGGGTTGTTTTCTTTTATTTTAGTAAGGAGTAAAACCTTTAAATCAATGACATATTAGTATTTATTTATATGGCATCTCACAGGTTACCAGCTCAGTTATAGAGGTATTTACTTGCGCATACTTGTAATGTGATTCACTTGGGTGGTGGTTGGATTTAACACATGCAAATGAGGCTTGCAGAAGATAGACTTGATGCTCCTACTGTGAGCAGGGAAGCCAATTAAGTGCTAACAGATGCTGAAATAGTGTTTTAAATGACACGCCTGCTTTTAAGCACTTCCTTTGGTCTTGTTAAGGTTTCTCAGTTCCTTTTATAAAAAAAATAAAAATAAAATTGAAAGCATTACTTGGAAAAAAGCACAACTCCTAAGGGTATTGAACACCACAGCAGTTCTGCGTCAATGCTTGTGACATGAAATATGTCCTGTTGACATATGAAATAGCTGTCGTTCCCCTGGCCATTTGGGACAGGCTTCAGTTGTCCACTGAGATGTCCAGATGCTTTTGCCTTCAGTATCTTGTGTCTGCTTGAACTTCATTCAACACTGCTGCTGATGCCATGCTGAGCATTTACAGTTAGTGAATATTTCATAATGAATTTCTGATGCTGGAGGGCATCCTCGCACGTGTGGATCAACCCTTGAGATGAAAAGGCACTAATTTTAGAGGTTTTGCAGAATTTAGTCAGTTAAAATGATCTAAATGAAAAAATGGAACTTGGTAGTGCTCACAGATTCTTCTTGGAGGTTTTCACAGGGCTCTTGTTCAGTCTTCAGCTCTCTGCTATTTAAGCCACTTTGTGAACTGTTTAAAATACCCAGCTCCGCTCTTTATCTTATTGTTTAAAGTAGCTTTTTGGACTATAATTTGCAGATTATGTTGATGATAGGTAGAAGCGGTTCTTTTGAGTTTCACTGTCAGACTGTCCCTCCTGTTGATTCTGAACCTGCTGGACAGCCCTGTTCCCTGGAGTTTTTCCCCTTCAAGATACTTAACACGTTAAATAAGAGTAGCACAGCACAGACAGAGCACCTTGGGCTTAGGAAATGGGGCTGTTAATGCTCCAGGAGGTTGTTGGAAGTAGCCACTCCATGTGGTAGCAATCATGAAAGGGAGTTTTACCAAGTATTTGCCTGCTAAGGAGGTAGAGAGACATAATTAGACATAATATTCTTCCAGTATACATAGGTGTCTACAGTTCCTGTACACATAAGATTTTTACATTGATACACATGTTTGAATATATATTTGGCTTACATTAAGGGATTATGTTTGAGGTACCTGCTCTGCACGTGTTTTTGAAGGACCTCGGAGCTCAGAGAACATGGGCATGTTATGTGAAGGTATATGCTTCCAGGAACGCCTGCAAGCTCCATTTAGAATACAATTTCATCACTTTCAAGACCTCTGAAATTCTTAAACAGGCATGCAGACCAGCGCATTTTGCTCGAAGGAGTGTAGGGCATTGGATGCCAGTCTTTGAGCCATATAATGTATTCCTGTTTGCAGAGTTAAATATCTGTCATGCAGCAACCCTGAAGCACATCTGAACAGGCCCTTTGAGTTTCTGCGCATTCCCTAACAAAGTTATGAAAATAGCCTCAATGTACATGATTGTGCAGCTTAAAACATGATTAAAAAAAAAAACCAAGAAACAAAAAGAAAGTCCATGGCTTCTATAGGTAAGACCAAAAAATGTCATTGTGTGCCGTGATGAGCTCTTGGCTTGAAGCACCCAGGCTTCCTGTTTGTGAAACATCTCTCTGTGCTTCTCATGGCATGAGCAGATCTAGGAGGAGAAAGCAGCTCCTGTTTCCGAGAGGGATTGAAATACTCTTCAGTTTGGTACTGTTTTGATTTCAGGTGGTGATTAAAATGTATGTGCACATGGGCGTTTACTGGGGTGAACGTGGAATTGTACATGATGTGCGAATGAAAAATACAGCAAATACATGTGAAAGCTTGAAAGATGATTCTGCCTGTATGGACAGAGAAGTTTGGAATATAAAAGGGAGAGGGTCAGGAAACCGCAGTGAATCTTTCTGTTTGCAGCTGTGGATCTAGAAAATTTTGATGTGGATGTTCAAACAGAGTTTTCAGAGGGTTTTTTATAAACAAATAATGTAGAAAATTCAGTGTGTTCTCCCGATATTTCATCAGCTACTTATTTTTTGAAGGGTGTAACTAGAATTGATGCTGTGTGTGTCACCAGACAGCGTGCTTCTCAACTTTCAAAACATACTGCCCAAAGCACTAGATGAAGTGGTTTCATTTTACACCAGGAATAATTGGTGTAAAATTTGGTTCCTTAAAAAACAGTTGTAGAATGTGTTTTAATTAAGGTCTCCACAAATGCTTTGTTATTAGGTAACATACAGCTTCAAATATTCACCTCAGCTGACCAAGTGCTTGTTTTCTTTTCTCCCATGTTCTTTTGTATTTTGAAGAAATACATCATTTAACTGCTGTTTATTTAAACTTAAAATGTATGATTGTTTGATTGCTGTATGGCTAAATCAGTTATTCTGTGCATGTAGCCACTCTGCTAACACACATGATGCAGAGACTCCCTGAAGTTCCTTCTGATTGAGGTTGGTAGAGCTCCTGAGACACAGCAAAGTTGGGCACAAGTCATTAAATAGGAAAGATGCTGGTAGGAAGCTTAGAAAACTCATTCATTATTTAATATCTTTAGCAACCAGACTGTAATTTACCTCCAGCAGCCTGCTCAAACAAAGTTATAAATTACTAACTTAAAGGAGTTAATCTGGAAAGGTGTTGAGTAGTTTGGCCCTATCTCTGCTAAGGTACTTGGGTCAGGAGGCAGCAAAGCAAAATGCAGACCTCCTATGCAGAATGTGGCTGCTCTTAGCCAGTTTGGACATGTAGCACCCACTGTGCTCATCTGCTGGTTTTGTTTCATCTTTAGACTTTCCTATGTCTGGATTTTATGCAGTGCAGGGAGTAACAACACCCATATTTAGCTTTAAGAATACTACTTGGCAAAACCCAGCCTAAGTACAGTCTTAAAATTATACGCTTCATGATTTGAACCTTGTTCAATGGGGTAATTCTTACATTGAAAATTAAACATGTGTTTACCTCCCTGTATATTGGACATCAGGAACTTAGAAGGACAAAGCTAGTACCAAGATATTTTCTTTTGCGCTGTTCCCCACTAACTGAGATCACAGTTGAGGTGAAGATGTGTCTCCCTGCTTTAAAACTTCTCTCTTTCTCTTCCATTCTGTGCAGGAAAACACAGCACAGCTCTCTGGACCAGAGCTCCCCACCCCAAAGTGGCGTATCCGGCACATACAACCACCCTGTACTGGGGATGTATGATTCCAAAGATGACTTCCCACTCAGAAAAACAGGTAGCGTTCACATCAATTTTCTGTGTTGCTACTGTCTTTGCTGTGACTTTTGCTCCTCATAACTTTTTTGGTATGTTAAAAGCCGTGCTTCACAGGGTGATTTATTTAACAAGCACTCATTCCATCCCACTCCCCCTTCATCTGTCACTGTACCCACTGTGTTCAAGGGAGGCTGAAGTTGCTTTGGGCATGTGGACTTGCAGAGCTGCAGGGAGGAGACAGCAGAGTTGTGTGTCAGAGCTTGTGAGGTGTTTTCACCAAGTCAAAGTTAATACAGAGCTCTGGGTGTCTGAAGATTAAGTATGTTCTGCCGAGTGAGAAAAAGTACCAAGAAAAGTTCATTTCTTTGGGGATTTGCATTTTATATACAAGTTTAAACTTAAAATAAATAAATGCACTGCTGCCAGTCAAAGTGTCGGGACTTCCTGCAAGGCTTTTGCTTCACACCTAGACAGTTATTTCTCAGTTAGGATTTTCCCTGCATGGTGGCTAAGCAGGTCAGTTATTTCTCAACTATACATTATGTAAACCAGGTTGTTTTGCTTGGCTGTCGTTCTCAGCTTCATATCTCATGCCTAAGCCAACACAACCTCAGCTTCTAACCTGGCCAGCTTGTGATCCTCAGCTGCTTCCTTTGGGGAATAGCTGAGCTGCCACAAACTTGTCCTTACTGGGGGAGCAATGCTGCTCAGTAGATGGTGCAGACAGTGCAGTGTGTTGGAAATTTCTCCAAAACAATTAAAAAAAAATGTTTCTGAAAAGGTAGAGAGGAGGTAAGAGGAAAACAGGGCTATGATTGAACTTCACTTCTTCTGCAGTTGTTGGCTGGCTATTTCTTAGATATACTTTGTGGATCTTCAAATGGGGACCAGTGAGCACCAGCAGGTGAAAAATGTGTCATCCTTGCAATAAGGAATGGTTAACAAAGTCTTCCCTGGGAGTTTAATGCAGTTCTTGCTCAAATAACTGCCCGAAATCAGTTCCCAAGATCTGGCAGCCCCTCTTTTTCCTTCTGGGAGAGATACTGGTGTTCATATAACACTTTTTGTAATGGAACTGAAGCAGGTCCTAGGTGCAGAGGTGGTGATGAAACACTAAACTTCAGAGGTTTTGCTTCTTCCACTATCTGATGAGAAAAAAATACAACTTTACCCTGCTGATTTGTGCCTCCTGCTTCCTAGTTCTGTACGTTAAAAAACCTTTTTGACAGCTTCTCGTTCAGAACTATGGTCCACATAGCTGGCCTGCTGAATGGGCCTCTGGATGGATTCTTCTCTGCTGTGTAGTAGGCACATTGGGTAGATGAGAAGTGACAAACTCTAGCTGCTGGAGAAGTCAGTGAGAAATTAGCAAGCCCTTTCCAGGTTACAGGGTTTTTTTTCCTGTGCCTTTAATGATGGATGCTTTAACTGTGCCCTTTCTGGTAGACTCCAAAAGCAAAGCTTAGAAAACTAGATTTGCTGAATGGTAGGGCATTCTCCAGTTTCTGCTTCTAGATAATGAAACACCCTGTTAGGAGCAGACAAAACAATGATGTATGAGCTTGGGGACTTTGGTAGATAAGGTGAGCACTGGTGGAGGGCTACCCTCAAAGGAGAATCCCTTCACTTCCAAAGTTGGTGAAGCGCTCAAATGTGCTTGGTATAGACATCTGCCTTGGAGGAGAAATGCAAGCCTGGGCTGCCCATTGCTTCTTATCTGCTAAAGGCTTTCAGGCTTCTCTGAGAAAAGGCAGTGTTTACACACACTATACCTGTCGCTTATGGCCTGTGAGCAACCTGATTACAATTCTTTTTTAGCTCTTTCCTATATTTGCTGAAAGCAGATGATCCATTTCTCGTGTGTTAACATTCACACAGCATAAATGGGCTTTGTCATGTTCAAGAACCTGCCTCTCTTGTCACTGAAGAGGATCTTGTCAGATGGAGTTTGGGGATCAGTCGCCCTTTTTTGCTTCCAGTGTTTTCAGACAGGGATTTCACAGTAATAATGAGGCTAGAAAAGACCTTAAAGATCATCCAGTCCAACCTAAAACCAACCAAGTAAAACTAAACATCTGACATCTAGATCATGCCACTCAGCACTTCATCCAGCCTAAGCATAAACACCTCCAGAGATGGTAACACGATCACCTCCATGGGCAGCCTGTTCCAAAATCTGATCACTCTTTCAGTAAAAAAAGATTTCCTGATGTCAAGTCTAAACCTCCCCCAATGCAACTTAAGACTGTGACCCCTTGTCCTGTCTCCAGTGTCCAGGGAGAAAAGACCGACCCCCATCTGACTATAACCACCTTTTAGGTAGTTAGAGACAGCGATAAGGTCACCCCTGAACCTCCTCTTTTCCAGGCTAAACAGACCCAGCTCCATCAGCCTCTCCTC
>VZRI01001995.1:22935-119199 GCA_013397515.1 Upupa epops
CCCCTTTTTTTTTTGAGTGTTTGCCAAACGGCTGTGGTTTGTTGTGCACAAAACCTTCACCCATTAAGAGCAATGGGTGGCTATTTTTTTGGTGTCTTTTGGTCTGTTCTTGGGGTTACTTGGCCAAGGGATACTGCAGCCGCGGTCACTGTTCTGTGAAGCATAACAAAAGCTCTGAGTCCTGGCTTTTCCTTTACCTCCAGTATTGCAGCTGGCGGAACCAGGGAGTTGAAGATCAGGAAAATGTTGGTAGACATGAAAATTTAAGGAGGCAGAGGATTCCTGTGGTCCTAAGTATGCTTTCACTGCAGAGCTGTGGGATAGTGTCTTGGGGTGTGAGTTTCCACTATTTCCAAAGCTAGACTCAACTAAATGCCAGGCTGACAGCTTAAAAAGACATTTTTGGCAGGTCTGTGTCTCTGTGTTTCTTACCTACATAGTAAATGACCCGGGGTGTGTGTGTGTGTGTGTGTGTGTTTGGCACAGGACTACTTGGGGAGAAATGTCAAGCAGAACGTGTCACAGACCCCTCTTTCAGCCCCTTTTCTCCAGGGACCAAGGCTGGACAAGTTTTCCTACCTGAAAACTTCCCAACATAGCAATCTCTCTTGCCTTGTGCACCACTCATAATAGAATAATAAGAAGAACTGGTCAAGTACTGTGCCTCAGAGATGAAATAAAAGATTAAAAAAAAAATCCATTGGCAATGTTCTCGGCCCCTATGGTCAAGGAAAGGTGCAAGAAGAAGCTTTCAGCTCATCATTGTCAGTCCATGGCTTAGACACCCCTTTGCTGTGGTGACTTAAGGAGTAAAGGAATGCAACAAAAAAGAGACCTGCTTCATTCTTGCCTGCATATGGTGTAACAGGCAGAATCTGTCCCAACTGCCACTTGGAGGGATGTCCCAGCCCGTGGTTTCCCTGGATTTCATCAGCTACTGCATAAGGAACCTGACAAAAACACTGCCCACACTGATGGTCTCAGCACCCACTGCAGCTTCCAGCCCACCAAACTCCTAAAACAAATGGAAAAGGTTGATGTTGTTCTGGCTGAACCAAACATGAGCACACTGGAAAGCACAACTACTTCTAAGTCACAGCTTGTACTTAAATAGACTAATAGAATCGTTCAGGTTGGAAAAGACCTTTAAGATCATTGTGTCCAACCATTAATCCAGCACTGCCAAGCCACCGCTAACCCATGTGCCTGATTAGCACATCTCCATGGCTTTAAAATCCCTCCAGGGATGGGGACTCACCACTGCCCATCAGACAGGAAGTGCAGTCCTTCCCTGGAGCATGGGTATGTGGAGCCCACAGGTTGGCACTAACCATCTATTTTCCAGTGTTCTCCTTTGAGCCTGAGAGAGAAAATCATCCACCATCCTGTGATGTTGTTGGTTTCCTTGTGGGTTTGCAAAAACACAGAGTAGTTTGAGTATTATTAGCAGCTAAGCAGGTGAAAGTGTTCTGAACTTCTATTCAAAAGAAAGAAAGAGGAAAATGAAAGAATTTGTCAATAATTAAAGTGCTGCATTTGTCAAGAAAGGTGTAATTCCTCTCTCAAGTTGCTACTGATTATTGGAATCTTTTAAGTGGTTTGTTTCATGACAAAGATTGTTTAGTGAAAAATAGAGTAGGCTGAAAGCCCAGTGCAGTGTGGGAGTATAATTCAGAGAAAATCTTTGAGCTCTGTACAACATGGAGTGTCAGTCAAGTTTGAGAACATCTTTGCTTTCCCACCCACGTTGTCTGCCCTTCCAGCTGACATGGTTGGAGGCCTGACTTCCTTGGGTGGCTTGCTGTATCTCAGGCACCTACGCACTGCCTTGGGATTTGCTTCACTGTGAGGAGGCACTGACCTGCCTGAGAAATCCCTATTGTTATAAATTGTATTTTCTGGCTCCAAGTGGGGAGTATATGAGTCTCTCTAATCCAAAAATAACTTGCTGAAGACAAAAATTACTTTATTGTTGTGATGCTGCAGAACAGCTCTTCAGAGCAGCCCATTGACATGTCAGTGAGCAGCAGAAAGCAATGTGCAGTTGGAGGACCACCAAGTGCGTCTTGCTTCAGTCTCTCTGTTTCTTCTGACTATCACATTTAAATGCACACTGGGGAATTCTTTGCTCCAATGCCTTATTTCAGCACCAGTGGTTGTGAGTTGTGTTCCAGGGATGCTTCTCTACAGAGCTGAGGTTTACCTACAGGCAGGACCTACAGACACCCCCTTTCTTTGCTCAGGGCTCTGATAAAGCAGACACGAGGGCTGGAAGTCACTGGGGAGAAAGCCAGCACTTCCCTTCAAAGCATTTCACATCAAAACACTTGTTGATTAGTGCTGTCAATAGTGCATCAAAGCAGAAACCTTCTCTAGTAGAAGACCAAACAAAATCTACTAGATTAGTATCACTTTTGGGGAGCAGGAGCTCTGGGAGGCCCAGAGCTTCAATCATTCAGTGAACCCATCCTTCTCTTTCTTGTCCTTTTGGCTCCATCTCTGCAGGGATCATTCATGGCTTCTGTGTGTGTTCTGACTATAGCTTGAGACACTTGGCCTTTGGGCTACTGAATCCAGCAGAAGGGAGAATTAGATCAGAGCTAGGAAAGTGTGATGGATGTGTGTCTATTTTCTGTGGGACAGCTTTGGCCATGAGCCCTGTGTGAATGGCATCTAGAGTGGTAACTTGGACTGATTTCTCCAAACTGAAATGTAGCAGCTGAGCTCTATGGAAACTATGCACCTCTCAAGACACGTTCTACTGGCTTCTCAGTCCATCATTTCTCTCCTGGTTTTCAGCAGTTTGCAGCCATGCATGACAGCATGACATGGATTTTACTGCTTTTATGTTGCTCTGACATGGGTCCTTGGAATAGCATCCAGGGCAGGAGGAGTCAGTCACTTCTTCCCAGAGCATAAGGCAAGACGAGAGGTTTGTGGGATGGGGAAAGGAAAAGAAGCCCGGAACTGGCAGGGCAGGGCATGGATTTTGTCATCACAGCCATGAAGAGGAGGTTTCTAGGTAGAGACTGCAGCTCAAAATCAAGTGCTTGATTGGCCTATGAGACTTCGAGAAAGGACAGAGGGGGTGCCACCATGGGCATTTTCAACTATCTTGGTCTTACATATATGAACAGGTGACATTTCAGTAAAAATCAGTACAGTTCTTGAGCTTAAAACACTCATGGAGTTTTTGAGGAGAAGCTCATGTTAACATCAGTGGATCATCCCAAAAGTTTTGGCCACCACTGGTCACTTGCTGGAGTCACCCACATTCTGTAACTGCTCGCTGTTGTCGCATTCAGGCAACCAATAGCTCCCTCTGCCACAGCCACCGCAGCTTTTTCGTTGCCCTACAGAAACTGCATGTTTTTTATCTACCTTCTGCAGAGCTCTGTGCTGTTTTAAACACTTTTATCAGAGAAACCAGCTTGGAGAACCTCATTCACTCCTTTCTGTTCCTTATCCCCTTCCACACGTCCCTTATCTTTCCTCTCAGATATTACTTTGAACAAATCTGTTGCTTTTATTTGGATTTGGGGAAAGGAAAGTTAGAGATGAGATGCAGCATTTCCCCATGTTTGTTTTCCTAGTCCATTTTTTGTTGTGCACAGCTGAAACCTTTGGGGTGTTTCATTGCACTCCAGTTTTACTGAGTTTTGTAGCTAGTGAAGCCCTACAAAGTGTCAACAGTGTGTGCTGGTTCTAATGGGTGTTAAAGCCCTGCTACTGCTGAGGTGCTGTGATGACTCAACTTCAGCATAAAAAGTAGCAAATAGTGACCTTTAATATGGTTTCATTTTAAGGACCCAGTCCAGCCATAAGTAGCCCTGTAATGGTGCTCATGCGAACATGAAGAAAAGGAGAAGAACCTTTCTCTGCCCCTTTCATAGAATCATAGGTTGTATTGGGTTGGAAAGGACCTCCAAAGGCCATCTAGGCTAACCCCGCCCTAGAACAAGCACTGACCTCTCTAACTAGAACAGATTGCTCAGAGCCCCATCAAGCCTGACCTTGAATATCTCCAGGGATGGGGCCTCCACCACCTCTTTAAGGCAACTTGTTACGGTCATCCAGCACCCTCAGATTAAAGAACTTTTTCCTAATGTTCAGCCTAAATCTACCCTTTTCCAGCTTCAAATTAGTAATAAGAGAATAGTTGCTCTTCTTAGTCCACTTCAACCAAATTTAAGATGTTCAAGAACAGGGTTTTCATGGTATTTGTTGTTTTTTTATGAATGTGGATGATGGGTGATGGGAACAGGGCAAACTCTGTCCAGGACTTTGTGTTTTTTGACTTGCACAGACTAAATGTCGGATTAGTTCAGCAGCTTAGGGGAATGCAGTTCTAGGAAGAAAACAATGAGAATGACATAAATGTTGAAGAATTGGATTACATGGGTCCTGCTGCAGTAAGTGACGTATAAGAGGGGTAACTTGAGTTTGAGCCTGTGAAAACTAACGAAGCTTTTGGCTTATGTTCTAGTTACTAATTTACTCAGAGGAAAACAAAATATTCTTTGTATAAATCCTTATTATAGGCCAAATTAAGAATGTCAGTGCTTAAGAAATCCCACTGGCTTTGTGGAAGCTGACTCAGACTTGGGCATGGGCTTAATTTGTATGCTGAAAAGGAATAGGACTGATTTTTTTTATATAACTTCATGATGTTTGTTTAGAAGATTTCACCTTCAGGTGTAGAAAACCAGTAAGTTTTGTGATTTAGTCTCTAGTTCTATTAAGTTCACACTAGTTAGCAGTGATGGGAAACAAGATGTTGCTTGGGCAGTTGCCTTGCAGAATGAATATGGGGAGATTTTTGGTGGGATCAATGTACTTGAGAGAACACTGAACCTCTGTTGGCTGCTATTGATGATTCTGTGTTTCTTCAGTCTCTATTTTACACTTTTGAAGAACAGCTCTCTTCAGCTTAAAAATCTTTTTTGCTATATGGGTATTTTAAAAACTGAATAAGCTTACATTACTGTTTTGAGTTTTGGAAATGCTTCTGTTGGAAGCTACATCTTTTATTGTAAAATATGCTCTACGTAAATTCTTTGAGGCTGTTCTGTGCTGCCTGGGCTGAATTTTAATTCACCTACTTTGGTCTGGATTTCACCCAGTTAAATGCGAGGAAGGATTATGCTCTCTGAGGTCTTGATGACATGTTAGATTTGGGATTATATCTGGGGGATAAACAACAAAATCAGAGCGAACTAAACAAACACAGTTCTTTAAATAGATTGCTTGCTGTTTCAGAACTTCATCCTCCAGCTGAGGAAGCGAAGGAGAAATACACGGAAGTGTTTTGCCTGAAAATACTTTTGTCTGACAAATCATAACTCATTGCTTTTGCCATAGCTTATTCTCAATGTATTTTCTTGTTTAAGGCTATAGTTTTCTCCTTTGGTTCCCTTCCTGTTACACAGGAGGAGGGTTTTACTGCAGTTTTACCTATGGGATGCAACTGGTCACAATGAGTAATCTGTACCCTCAGGTCTTTTGTCTGCTTGCCCATTTTTAAGGTGTTTCTAAGCAGCTAATTCTCTGGATTTGAAAGCCACACAATTACTTGTCTGTTCCCACCAGAAAACATACTTCAGATGACACCAGGCAGGGTATAAAGTGCATACGAGTAAATCTTACACAGAACTACAGGTTCTCTTGTCGTGTTTCTCTTTGTCAGAAGACAGATCCTTTCAACAGCTGTGACATGGGCTTAGATTTCATCTCTTGCTTGGCAGTGTAAATGTATCTGAAATGAATATATAGGCATCTTGCTGTGACACATTCCTGTTTGCTCTCTAAAGTCTTGACTGGGACATCTAGACAGCATCTAATACTCCATATTTTTAACAAATTAAAGTTGTGATTTAGAGGAACAGGGGTAGGCACCGAATGTTAATGTGCATAGACGCTGCTTTTGATTTAATAACTCATCTTCTGTTTTGAAGATAACTTTATAAAATAGCTAGTTACAACATAGACTTGTATTTTAACTAGTATAATGTTGCCCTCCGAGCAAATGACAGATTTGCATGGGGTCTCCTGCCATTTTATATGCAAATGCTCTATAAGATGATTCTTCCATTTCTAATGCCCTTCATATTGCATTTTAAACATCATCCAAACAAGTTGGACACTTTTCTTCAGTGCTCCCTTTATCTCTTGCTGGCAGTATTTTGTCCAAAACATTCATAAGAAGATCCTTTTTTGTTGTTGTTGTTATTTTTGCCCCCACCCCCCCTAGGTTTCATCAAAGAACTGTTTTGATGGCTTAACGTGGAGTATTTGATCTCAGATTCATCAGACTTCTGATTTTTGGGCCCTGCAATTAACATTGTCACCTTGATCTTTTACGTGACACAGTGGTCAAAGCCAACTGTAGGGAAATGTATCTGCAGCCAGACTTAGTTAATTCAAATCAATTTGTAAACCCCATTTTAATTCTTCTAAAGAAATGTAGATTATTGGCCCTGGAGTGTGGCAAACTGACTGTATCAGGAGTTAATGGTAAGAGCACAGGATTTGCCAGTTCAAAGGGATTAAGCTGCAGAGTTGTTAAGAGGGTGAGGAAAGGAAGAGATTGGGCCAGTTCACAAATCTTGTAACTGTCAGGAGCCTTCAAGGGCCAAAGCAGATCTTTCATATATACTCAAGAGATCAGAAAGTTTACAGAGAAAATCATCTCACAGGAGGAATCTTGACTTAAGGCTTCATTACCTTTGTAAAAAACCTGATAAGCTGTGCCATGCAGATGTGTTCAGCATTGCCAGCTGTCATTAACCCAGCGGTATTAGGGGTTCCCAGGAGCTCTGCCATGGCTTTAGGAGAAATGAAATCTCTGGATTTGAGTACAGCAGAATGTTTTTAAGAGAGACGTTCAAAGGTGTGATACACACAATGCAAATCAGACCGTGGTCTCAGGAAATATGTGCACACTTACTTGGGGTAGCCCTAAGTTTTCAAAGCATTTGATGTGTTTTAGATACGGTTTAACTTTGTGGCTGCGATGATGTAACTGAGTTGCTCCCTAAATAAACAGACCTCCTCCCTGCTGCTGTGTTTGTCTTTGGCCATACTCTCATGCCCTTTTTCTGGAGTTGACACTGGCTCAGGTTGACACAGGCTCATCTGACTCCAAGGTGAGTTGCTTCAGGGAGGTGAACGAGCAGGAAAACATTAACCTGTTTGGGTTGTGAAGTTTGACTTTCATGTTTTCCTTCCCCTTACTCTGGTGTTTCTCCCTAAACCAGCTCACCCTAGGGTCGGGTGACTGCAAGGGTGTGGAGCTGCCCACTTCCAAGAATATGTCACAGGTAGCAGCTCAGCCCCATGTGGATGCTCCATGCTGACCAAACAGCAACATCCCAGTCTCACCAGTTATTGTGTTGATGTTTTTGATCCTGCAAGTTAGGTTTTGCACTGGCTTGGAAGAAAGTTGAGCAGAGATGGGAAACTAGGAGATGTGAATGATGTTTTCTGCGGGGTCCAGATGAGTTCACAGCAGATTGTAAGTCTTTATTTGAGAGAACACTGCAGGATGATTATTTTTTAATTTTTAAAGGGCCATTAACTTTCATTGCCAGTGACTTCAGGTATCGCTTTAGCTGTAACCTGTTGATTGTTCCAAATACATGCTTTGATCAAATGACTTGATTTCATTTAGCCTTCTGCAAATGCTGAAATGCCTCCAAGCCTTTGTGTTGAGCAAAAAAACCTACAAAAATAACCTTAACCAAAACATGATTTGCTTTTTTCTGTTCAGCGTCTGAACCCAACCTGAAGTTACGATCCAGACTAAAGCAAAAAGTTGCTGAAAGACGGAGCAGCCCCCTCTTGCGCAGAAAAGATGGGCCAGTGGTTACTGCTCTTAAGAAGCGCCCGCTGGACGTCACAGGTACGTCGGGTAAGCAACAAAACTGCACCTGTAGTCGCACGCTATGAAAGGTCCCTTTCCAAAAGTAATTCCTGCATCTACTTCATTGTGCAGTCTGTGTTTCCTGTGTGTCTTACAGCCTTAGAGAACCCTGCATAAGGTTGGCAGAGATCGGCAAGTTGGTGATGCAGTTGGGCATCAGCAGCCATGGTCTACGGAGACAGTGTTATCAATACCATGAGCTTTTTTGATGGTTTAAGACATGCATGGACAGCTGTAGATATGCCACTAGAGTCCTTTTTCTTTCTTTTTTTCCCCTCTATGATCTTCAGCAGCAGGTTGCTGAGGAACAAAATTTCTCAAAAGTGATCCTGTTAATATCCATGAGGAGGCCATAATTCGTGGCTGTCGTCCTCCAGCAGTAAGTGCTCTACAGCCCCTGTTTATTTTAGTCTTTGGGCAGTCTGCCATGCTTCCTTGTTAAGTAATTATGCCAAAGTTTTAAACACGTAAGGTGTTTTTTAGACATATATATAGCTCATACTCACTACTTATTTGACAGTTTCTTGTTGAAAAAGAATGCTCTTCTGGGAGTAAAGTTTGTAAGGAGGAATCAAGAGTCCAGTAGATGATACATATTACCGTAAAGTTAATTCTTAGCACCATCTAGAGATGCCTCTATGTAAGTACCACTGCATGACAGCTTCTCCAGACTTGTCTCACTTGAGGACACTTGTCATCATTCAGACAAACTGATGCCTCTCACCAAGCATGGAACTGTCTCAAGAAGCCAGGCTGGAGCCTGGCTAGAAAAATATCTGAGTTGTTGTAGTATGAGCAGACTTCTGAATGGAAAAGAACTTTTAAAACAAGCCATGCTTCAGGGAATAGAAGTTAATCCTTGAAGAATGCATCTTCATAGAAGCACATTTTGAACGTGCCAGGTATTTTTCCTAAGTCTGTGTAGTAGACATGAGATTTAATATGTTATAATTAGTGTCTTGGTCCCAGAAAATCACATTTTCCATGCAATCAAAGTATTTTTTTCAAAACACATGAACTCTTCAAAGGTACTTTCTGAGAAGTTCAGTGTTAGGTGCAGGGTGTTACTCAGGGCTGTTTTCTTGCTAGCGAGATTCCTCCCTGAATACACAGCCAACCAAAAGCAACAAGGCTTGTTTTCAGAGAAAAAATTAAAAATCTCTTTGCTCCTCTGCTGAAGGTATTTGTCAGGATCAAAACACTGTGTACAGAGCAATGCCACAAAAGAAATATTTTTTCCAAATCCTCCAAGCTGTGACAGTGGGCTTTCATTTCTACTGGGGCACCCTAGAGCAATTATGAGGCTGCTGCAGGGTGAACCATTGCAGCTGCTGGGAGATTCTTCTGGCGTTGGTCAAACCCTATGCTTAGAGAGAAGGAAAGTTCAAATAAAATGTTTGATGTTATTTACCTTCCAAAATCAAAGCTTTGCCAGGTGGGAGACCTTCTGAGGGAAGATGCCTGGCTGTTGCAATTTCACGCTCCATTCATGCTTATTGTTATTTCTGTGTCATTAATGAGGGAGGCTTTGATTTCAGACTGGTCACCTCAGTGGTTCCGGTTAGGGAATTCACAGGGAACCTGTTGATATAATATACAAAGCTAAGAGGAATTTCTGAGCGTTCAAGTGATAACAGATTTATTTGAGAGAAGTTAAGTCTACCTTGGGTCTTTCCAATGAGAAAGTATTTCCCAAAAAAGTGGGCCAGGCAGTGATTTGAAACAGAAATACTGTAGGGTTTTCCCTGATTTTTGTAAAAGATGCCTGTGGCCACTTTTTTGTCCAGTCCTGTGCCATTCAGGTGGCTTTTAAATTTCTTAAAATTATTTACCTTTCTGGCAAAATCTCATTCTCATGAAGCGGTTTTGGGTTGCTCAGTGACATGGGATCTGTTGTGCTCTGTGCAGGGCACATTGTTTGTCTCTGAGAACCCAGCCAGTATGTGGGCACTTAGCCCAGGGATGTGGACACCTGCACCAGAAAGATCTCTTTGGAAAAGCAAAGGTTGACTCTCACAGGCAATTAGCCTGAGGGCCCAGTGCTGCCAGCATATTTCCAGTAAATCCAGATACACCAGAAGCGTGCATGGGAAAATGTCAACGCTGGGACTGTTCCCTGGTTGTTCCAGCGTGAAATGTGATGCAATATGTGGCTTTATGGTCATAGGCTAATGAGGGTGAGAAAAGTACTTCTAGAAAAATGAAACAAGACAATGTGAGATCCTCCAGTTTGGTCTTGTCAAGCCTTCTGTGTCTTTTGTTATCTTCCAATTATATTTAAATTTATTAATATCCTTGAAGAGAGGTTCTCATTAGAAGACATAAATATGGTAAGTAGGTACTTGGATAGGCCATTCAAAAGTGTTTGTCAGTATTTTAAAAGCCCTGGGAAGATTTAGGAAGGATATGGGTGGGAGGAGGGGGGTTGCTTTCCTCCAAAACAAAACTTGAAGGGTTATTATCTGTCTAAATACCATCACAGAGGCTGGTTGTAGTGCTAAAAGTTGGTTTTGGATGTGTTTTTAGACTCTGCTTGCAACAGTGCTCCTGGATCTGGTCCCAGCTCTCCAAACAACAGCTCCAATAACATAAGCAGCGAGAACGGAATTTCAGGATCAGTCACGAGTATTCAAGCAGAGGTACAGAACCCTTCCTCACTCAGACTTTTACTGCTTGGCTTTTTCATCAATATTTGCAGAATTTTGGGAATTTGAGTGGATAAGCCAGTGAGCACCAAGCTATAAAAAAAGACCCTAGATCGTGACTTGGCGCAGACTTTGGGAATTACCTCTCAATCCAAGCTGACAGGATGCATTATCTGTTTATTAAATCTAGTTTGAGCCAGCTCACAAGCTGCTTGTGGTGACTTGTAGTGGGTTTGCTGGGAGGAGACAGTAAAAATAACATGATTTAGGAAGGTAAAGCGTGAAGAACGTTTCCTGGTCAAATGCGAGTGTTTTCAAATCTGTTCTCGTAGATTGTGGGTACAGGGAATATGTGGAGTGCAGTAGGTTAGTTTAAATATGGCCAAACCAGAACTGGATTAAAGGGAGTGGATTTAACCTTTTCTTCCCCACACAGGGATTTGAAAGCCCAAGGCCTGATGCCATGTGCTACTTTATAATCCCAGAAGCTTTCACTGTCACTTGAGGCATCTGCTACAGATGTCGAGGGCAGGGTATCAGGCTGGGTAAACTAGAGTTTAGCTCAGCATGGCAGCTCCTGAGCGTAGGTTACTGAAATCCACCATTTTGTAAAAGAAGTTGTTGGGGTGTGGGCCATGTTAACTGGCTTCCACCGTGTCAAAAAACAGTGAAGTCATGTCACATCACTAGTTTGTTTTGTTGTATCCAGCATGCCATTAGCTGTTCTCCCCATGAATATCATCATTAGAATTGAGAAGGACTTTTTTATCATATCAATGTAAGCCCATATGGCTCTCTAGTTTTCCACAGATTTTCACTTTTATTTTTAATATAGTGTATGAACATTTAATATAAGCAGCGTGCCTTCTACTCCACCCTGTCTTCTGCCAAGTGATCCAACACTTAGCTCCATCCACTGTAGCTTGCTGTAGACCTTACGAGATTTAGATGATTCTTGTAAAGATGAAGATGGTCTAAGGTACAGGCTTCACATGACACTGGTTGCTGAAGCTGCTTGAAAGAGATGTAACTTTTGAGACACACACCAAACACATCATAGTTTGGAGCAGACCTGGAAGAAGGTATCTTATGTGCAGGATTATTTATCAGGTTTGCAGAACCAAAGACCTGCTGGGCCAAGGGCACCTCTTAGAATTACAGAATAAATAAGGTTGGAAGAGACCTCCAAGATCATCATGTCTAACCATCAACCCAAAGAGATACATTTGCATGAGCTCCAGGAAGACTAGTGCTGAGTTTTACTGGGTTTGCTGATCCAGGAGCTGTCAATCCTCTCTATACTTAGCAAACTGCAAATTTACAGTTAACTGCTGATGGAAAACCTAGTGGATTGGACAGTTTTGCATGATACAAACAGAGCAGCTTATTGCAAGTCAGTGTTAGCTCATGCAGGTGAATGTGAAGCTGTAATAGTCTCCTTAATCATTACCCTGTTTGTACTAAATAATTTGAGCTAATCATGTGTGACTGGACCACCAACACCTAATACAAACGACGTAGAGTGTAAGAAAAACTCTTTATCAGTTGCTTCTAATGCGGCAGTTTTGTAACTCCAGGTGAGGCTGGAGAGGTGGAGATGGTTTTGAAAAAAATCCCCAGACAGTTTGGTACTGGCAAGGCCTTTCCCTGGGAGTTGTCTTTGCATCTCTCGCTGCTGAACCGCAGCGGATAGTTCACAGCAGTGCCGCTGCACGCAAAGGAGGGAGCTTGTTCATCCTGAATTTTAACAAGAGCGGCCTATGCTGAGCCATCTCCAAGCTGTCATTGCATAAAGGAGGAAGAAAATCTAGTTTTGACTCACTTGAAAATAACGTCTGGAAGGGCTTTTTAAACCTTTTTGTAATCCCTTTTGGAAAATAGGGGAAAAAATCCCATGGAAAAGATGGTGCAGTTCCAATTTGAAAACTGCTTCTATCTTAAGTGCCTTTGGTCATCACCATTGCAGAAGAAAACGAAACATAAATCACTGGGTGATGTCAAATAGAATGTTGATAACCTGTTGCACAAACTATTTTTCCTTCCTCCCAGCATTTCAGACGTACTTAAATGGCTCAGCTCAATGTCCTAGCCAGTTGCATTTGTTTTAGTGAAAAAAACAACTCTGCACTTTGTTCTTGCATTTCATGTTCTGTTAGCTGTTTCCTGTGGAAGTTCATTTGGGAAAAAACAGCTGGGCAATGCAGAGTTTGGGATTCATTAAAATAATCTTCTTAGGTAGAAGTAACCCAAGTATTGGTGGATTTCTCATGTTCCCACTTAGAAAGATTTATTTAGAAATATTTAAATGTTTCTGGAAAAAAAAGTAGCATTGCCAGCTTTTGGTGTTTCATACCTTAGCCTCATGTTTTAATTTAAATGAGAAACATGCCTTTTTACTCCTTAGTTTGATTGGTTGCCTCCTGAACCATTTGATTGGTTGCCTCCTGAACCATTTCAGGTGTGCCGGAAGATCATTAGATATCTAATGATAATAATGATAATGATAATAATGGTATCTGAGTTACCATTATTTAAATTTCGGTGTTTGTCTTTGGCATGGAAAGGCTACAGCTCTCTGCCTTCTCTTAAAGCAGACAACATCTATTTTTAAATCTTGTTTTTAAAACCTAAAGGCTTCTCTCTCTCTGAAAGGTATGTGATATTCATTGCCGCTGCCGTTGTTACGAGCCTATAAAAAGTACTTGACTACAGAAGGAAATTGCACCAACTGAGATTGTTCTCTTCGGTGTGATTCAAAAAGATGTTTGTGTACAACCCATAGATGGGATCTGTGTATTTAAAGTGGTGATAATGCTGCTAAATACCATATGCTGATAGCGTCAAGCTGCTGTGTTTGCCTCGTCGCTGTTTTTAAAACAAATCCTCAGGAGGTAGTTTGAGGCGCAACTAGAACATATTGATTGTTCAGAGAGAAAATGGATGTAGTTTATGTAGTTTTGTTTCAGTTATGATAGCAGTAAAATATTTCATTACTCTGCTGACAATAACTATTTTCTTCTGGATGTGGCACGCTAACATTATGTGATTTAAATTAAAGCAAAATTGCCAGTAGGTCTCAGAATTGCTTGGGAGAAGTGGTATGTGGGAATGCACAACTGCATGTCCTCATCAGATACTGCTCCATAGCAAAACGCTTCCCACAAATTTCTTCCTTGAGGGCAGCAAGTTGTTAACTGGGAGCTTAAAACCAGATTTACTCTTTTGGCAGGAGAATGATCTGTAATGTATTTTCAGTTAGCTTGAATGACATAAATGAAAGCACAAGAAGGCAAAAGGAAATCAGAAAATAATTGCTTTGCAGATGAAATTTTGCTCAGGGTCAGAAGAAAACTTAGTATCGTAGGATGAAAGGTACCTCCAAAGGTCATCTGGTCCAACCCCACTACAACAAGCAGGGACATCTCTAACTAGAGCCCCATCAAGCCTGACCTTGAGTATCTCCAGGTATGGTGCCTCTGCCACCTCTCTAGGCAACCTGTTCCAATGATCCACCACCCTCAGAATAAAGAACCTTTTCCTAATATCCAGCCTAAATCTTCTAGCTTAAATTTTCTAACTTCAGACCATGACCCTGTTTCCTGTTGGTACATGTCCTTCTGAACTTGAGTGACTTTGTGGAACACTTGGAATTTAGACACAGTTGGACACGAGGAGAGTGACTGCCAAGTTGGTGAAAAACTGGGAGTATGTTACTCCCCGTGTCCTTGCACAGGCAGTACCAAGCTCAGGAGCAGAGGATAGGTGTCCTGTTAAAGCTGCTGACTGGTTCAGGTAAATTTCCAGAGGAAATTCAATTTCAAGAGCAGGATTGATTGTTGTTCAATATTAATTATTATTTTTAATAATTAATTGATTAATATCACCTCATAGGTAGCTGCAGGGTTTTTTGACATTTCAGTCTTGGAAGAAATAAAACAGGTAATTCTTTTTATTCAGACATGTCTGAGCCCTGTAATGAACAAAGTAACCTGTAATGCTGTAATGTCTCACTGACTTACAGGAGTATGAATTTAAGTCTGGAATGTATGTAAAACCATTCTTTGGAACTCCATTACATCAATATAGATTATTCTGTAGTATAATACTACTACTCTCACAACAGTACCTCCGTTAAACAATAGACATTCTATTGAAAGCCTTTTTGAATTCTAAACTCTATTTTATTTAAGTTGGAAAATCACCTGTAGAGAACTCAGGATAATGAGAACACTTGTTATCCTAACAGTTTATTGTAATTTTTATAATGGGTTTTTTTAGTGATCTCATTTTGAAAATTAAAGGTATTTTCACTAAAGTGTTTCTGCTTTAAATGGCCAGCAGATAATTCAGTAAGCCTTGCATTTCACCCTGGAAATCAGGAAATAGTTACAGAAATGCAACCTTATGGCTTTTTGATGAAATTCTGACACCTGATAAATTTTGAAGTCTGATTTTAAGCTGAAGCGCACTAGTAAATAGCATAAATTGTCTGTGATTTGCTAAAGAGAACAGCAGGCATTGTAATGTCTTCTCATTACATTTTTTAAGGTAATCTGTTTCAGCTTTGAAAGGGCATATACTTCAGAAGGAGAAGTAAGCTGTTAAATCTTCTTTGCAAGAGCTTTTTGCAGTGACAGTGCATGAAAGATGAGCAGAAGCAGAGGGCTGATGAAGATGCAGGGGTGATCTTTAGTCTTTAGATTATTTATCTGATCTTTCTTGGTCTCTCTGTGGGGCAGTGAGGTTGGGAGCAGTTGCGGAACAAGGTCATTCTGCTATTGGTCATTTTGGTCTCATCTCCCCTGTGTGGCCATGACAGTGGTGTTCAGGGCACACACCTTGTATGTGCCTGGTTGGACTGTATCTGAAGCATAGCTTAACTCCCCTGTTCACTGTTTCTTAGAATTATAGAACCATAGAATCTTTGGGGTTGAAAGGGACCTCCAAAGGTCGTCTGGTTCAACCACTGCCAAAATGAGAGGACCACCTAGGACAGGTCACACAGGAATACATCTGGCAGGTTTTGAAAGTCTCCAGAGAAGGAGACTCCACAACTCTGGGCAACCTGTTCTGGTGCTTTGTCATCCTCATAGTAAAGAAATTTCTTGTCATGTTGAGAATGTCAGCAGTGAGGTTACACCTTCTGTATGTTTCTGATATGTTCTCACAGCAGTTGTTCTATGACCTTGATCCCATCTGTGGATGCTCTCTCACCAAGCCAATGTTCTTGATTTTGTTTCCAGACTAATCTGGCTCACAGACTTGTGAATCGTGAAGGCTCAGTAACACAGTTGCCACTCTACACATCTCCTTCTTTACCCAACATCACACTAGGACTGCCTGCAACTGGCCCTTCCAGTGTAAGTGGTTTGGGGATTCAGCCTTTTGAAGTGTCGCTTGTGCTGATTTTTCTTGTAACCCACTGTACCCATGCCTTTGCAGGGAGGATCAGCACAGCAGGATGCTGAGAGACTTACTATCCCAACCTTACAGCAGAGAATTTCTTTATTTCCTGGCACTCACCTCACTCCCTACTTGAGCACTACAACTTTGGAAAGAGATGGGGGAACTGCACATAACCCTCTTCTGCAACACATGGTCTTACTGGAACAGCCAACTGCACAAACACCCTTAGTCACAGGTGAGTGCTGTGTATATGGTGTCCAGAACTCAGTCCCAGCTGAGTAAAGTGAGTGGGAGACATCTGTTGTTGGGTTTTTGTAATGTCTGTCTGTTGTACAAATGAGAGCCCACATCACTGTACTGGTTCTGAGATGCAGCATACAACCTTTATGATGGATTTGTTGGATAGTGGCGACATGGTTTGAAATCAGAGGTTGCCCACCTCATCCAGAGTTAGGGAGAGGAGGCTGCCTTGTCATTTTGGCAGAATGAAAATAAGTAGTGTTTATTTCCATAAGCAAAGCAAAAGTTTGTAGGTCATGCTTTAAAACTATATTGTTAGAGTTCTACCCACTTTGGATTAAAGTGGAGACAAAAACATTGTGATTGCCCTTCCTGTTTATCACAGATGGTTTCTATTCAGCATATGAAAGGCATGAATTTACAGGATCTCAGATGAAAATCCTGCTTTTCATCGTCATGGCAAAATCAGCAGCATTCAAACAGATTGTATTTGTTTGTATACGTTACATTTCCAGTGTGCTAATTGCTTTGAATCACTCCCTGTGTCATATTTTCAAAGCTAAGTACCTGTGGGAAGGCCTGTTTCTATAAATAGGGTTGATTCAAAGCAATAATCCCCAGCAGGATGCATTTTTCTTTTTGCAGTGTGTAATGTTGGGACAAAGGATGTTCTGTGTAAGTTACCATTGTCGATTTTTATTTCCTTCGTTCCATTCCTAATGGAAGCTCTTGAGAGCTGTCGATTGCTGAAGTATTATAGCATGCTTCATTGGTTTGGTTTGTGTCTGGTTTTACATTCAAATCCCAGGAATACATGTGCAGATGTGCTAAGTTATAAGGAAGCATATGTGGGGAAGCTGAAGTGCAGAATTGCGGTATTTAGCCAGCATTTGTGGAGACATGAGGTGATCTGTGCAGTTCCCTCGAACATTTACATAACTTTCTGCGGCTGCTTCCTGTCATGGGTGCTGTGGCATGACGAACCACAGAATAATTTTTGGTCTTTAGGACCATTGAGTCCAACTGTTAACCCAGCACTGCCATGTCATCACTAACCCAGGTACCTCAGACCACACATCCCACAGCTTTTAAAATCCCTTGAGAGATGGGGACTCCATCACTTCCCCAGGCAGTTTGTGCCAGTGCTTTACAATCTTTTTGGGAAAGAAAGTTTTCCTAATATCCAAGTTAAACCCTCTCTGTCATCCACTTGAGTTATTTCCTCTGGTCATGATAGGATTCATTAGCAGTTGCACTTTTCCCAAGGTCTCTTGATGAAGAGCCATTGGACCCCTCCAAAACTTTGTGCTTTGAATCACACAGAGGAAGAAGTGTTATTCTGTTTTCTGTATGACTTTTCTCAAAGTTTCCTTCAGTTTGCAGCACACCGTGTTTGCCTCCGAGCATATTCCTTCTAGTCCACCTGCTATGTGCAGTGCTTTCGGAGTGAGTACAGCATGTTATAAACCAACACTTTGTAGGAATAGTCACAATACAACAGAGCAACAAGAAGAAACTCACATTCTAGTTGCAGCAACTGAAAGAGAGCAAGCTTAACACATGGTCTCAGAAGCCCTAAGTGGACTGGTTGCTAAACTACAGCTAGTATTTCAAATTTCCTTGGGAACAAAGTCATGTTTATTAGTATTCTGCCAGTAGTCTTTATTACTGGTGGTAATCTCCTGATGGTTGCAAAATGATCCTGTACTATGAACATGCAGGAAGGTAGACATGGGGGTTTTGAGAAACTGGAGCAGGATTCCTTACGTCTGCTGTTCCTTTTGTGACAGGTTGATATGGGTAATAACCTTCACATTGATGTGAGTGTTCTGAGTAGAAATGTAGTGTCTCCCTGGGAAGCCTTCACTGGGGCATCTTGGTAATTCCCTTGGAGGGAAGTCTGCTGTTGAGATGTCCTATGCAAACTATACAGGATCACTTCCTCTGCTTCTAATTTGAACTTTTGGAAAGAGGAACTGTGTTGTAAGGGAGATGGGCCAGCTCCTCCAAATTATTCATGTAGTGATTTGTGTAGTTTTAAATTAAAGGTATTTTCACTTAGGTGTTCCTGCTTTAAAAGGCCAGCAGGTAACTCAGTAAATCTTGCATTTCACCCTGAAAATCAGGAAATAGCTACAGAAATGCAACCTTAAGGTTTTTTGATGAAATTGTACAGTCTAATTTTAAGCTGAAGCATGCTAGTAAATAGCATAAATTGTCTGTGATTTGCCAAAGAGAACAGCAGCCATTGTAATGCCAGTTCTTCACACTCTTCTGTAAAATAAGATTCCCTTTTGCATGATTCTCTTCAGAAAAGCAAAGGGTGAGAGAAGCTCAGAAAGCTTTCCCCAAGAAGAGAGGCTTTTAAATGACTCAGGTTCTTCCACTTAAGGCAGTAGTTCTATAGTTTGTTTCATACAGTGAGGTAAAGCAAAAGAATGTTCTATTCTTGCATCTGTGCAGCTTTATCTACTTTTGAGAATCAGCAGTGATGCCTTTCAATCTCGAAGTGCAATGAGTAAAATTAAAGCTTACCTGTAACTCCTCTACCCTTGGGTTTGGCTTGGTGTTGGGCATGTCTTAAAAGTCCCAGGTTTCTAAGAAGTACATGAAGGTATGTTTTTGGAGAGCGGAGCAAGTACCGGTTTACCCCAAAAACAGTCTAAAAAGACACTTTCTGAATACGTGCCCTTACTGGAGCTCAGTTAAGTATCACAGTACCACAGTAATGATGAGGCTGGAAAAGACCTTAAAGATCATCCAGTCCAACCTAAAACCAACCAAGTAAACCTAAACATCTGACATCTAGATCATAAGTACATGGTTGTCATCAGAGACACCTAAGTTTCCAAGGGCATGTAAGTAACACAAATGATCCCAAAATAACCTAAAGTTTTCCTTTTGTTACCAGCAAGTTCGCACAGGACGATGATGGAAACAATTCTAGTGATTTGTTGTCTTGCTCTCTAATTACCTTCTCTCTACAGATATAATAAAGTCTGTCAGCTACCTTATTCCAGAAATACCTCAAGGGAATTCCATTTTCCACTGCAGACCTGGTCACGGCTTTATCACAGGGAAGCTTCCATCCCTAGTAGTTTCTTTGGGGCACAGTTAAGGGCAAATGTGCTTCTCTATGTGGGCAGTGGGAGGCAGTTTCATCAGTATCCATCACCCTTCAGCATATCCAGTGAGCCCCCACAGTAAGCTGTAGTTGCTGGAGATGCTGGTGGCATTTTGGGTTGATGCTTCCAAGAAACAAACACAGGATTGTTCCCTATACCAAAGAAAGACTTCAACTTCTGCAAGTTACCACTGTTGTCTTAATTCACATGGAAGGTCCTTAAGGTATCACTGATTTTAAGAAATGGAACTTTTCCCTTAAACATTTGAGTAAACAATCAGACAAAGAATTCCAAAGACAGCAGAGCCTTACTCCTTGCAATGGTGATTAATTGTTACCTGTTCTCTTTTAAGGGTACTTCAGCTGTAAATGGCGAGGTGGCTGGTTTTAACATTATATGTCATTGTCACTATCAGCATTACTCAACAGCCGTTTTCTCCCTTCCTTTCTTCTTCCTTTTATTTCTTCTCTGCTGTTTTTTCCTCCATATTATCTTCAGACTGGTATCTTTCAGGATTGCCCCTCCATGCACAGTCTCTGGTTGCTGGAGAACGGGTCTCCCCTTCAATACACAAACTCCGGCAGCATCGTCCGCTGGGGCGCACGCAGTCTGCTCCCCTGCCCCAGAATGCCCAGGCCCTCCAGCAGCTAGTGATCCAGCAGCAGCACCAGCAGTTCTTGGAGAAACACAAACAGCAATTCCAGCAACAGCAACTGCACATCAACAAGGTAGGCATGATGCTTCAAAGTCTTTCTTTCTCACAGAGCATCAATACAAACTTCACATGATGCTATTTCTTGTGTGGTAATATGTGTAGTCGGGGCATCCATATTCAAGTGGCCTTCTTCCTTGAACCTCTTATTTATCATTTTGAGAAGCATATCATCAAAGATGTGGGCATCCAGTACCAAGGTGAGGATCAATACCTGTGGTGCAGAAAGGCAGCGGAGTTCAAATCCAGGGGCTTTCCAGTTGTGTTTTTTAATGTTGGCATTGCTGCCACCCATCCCTATTGGGATCCTTTGTCAGTTCCGTAGCAGAAAACATAAAATGCTGTTGAGGAATATGGGGAAAAATACCTACTGCAGATATACTCAGTGTGAAAGTTGTATTGAGAGTGAGTACAGACAAGAACAACAAAGCTGGTTAAGGGATTGGGGAACATCTCATATGAGGAGAGGCTGAGGGAGTGTTGGGATTGTTTAGCCTCAGGATGAGGAGGCTGAGAGGAGACATTATTGCCCTTTACAGCCACCTGGAGGTTGTAGGGAGGCCGGTGTTAGACTCTTCTCCCAAATAACTGATGACCGAACAGAAGGAAATGGCCACAAATTGCACCAAGGGAAGTTCAGATTGGAAATTGGGAAGAATTTCTTTAGGGAAAAAGTAAAACTTTGGAACAGACTCCCCAGGGAAGTGGTGGAGTCACCATCCCTGTAAGTGTTCTAAAGGGCAAGCAGATGTGGCACTTTGGAACACAGTCCAGTAGTCATGGAGCTCTTGGGCTGAAGGCTGAACTTCATGGTTTTAGAGGTCTTTTCCTACCTTAATGATTTTGTGAAAGGGAGGAAAATTTAGAGGAAAAAACAGAGAAAAAAAATAGTAAGGAATTTCAGACATACACTAGAAAATAATTGAAAGTGAAGATATTCAGGTTTACTGGAATTGGCTTTGGAAAGAAAAAAGCTGTTGCCATCTCCGATCCAGATTCTCTAAACTGTGGTGCCCTGTCCGTTTCTTCTGCTGAAAATTGGACAATGTTGCTGTGCATCTCACAGAGCTTGTTTTGAAGATTAATTAGATGTGATTCAGAAATTGTTTTGAGGAAAGCAAGCACTATGTTTATTATCTTGTGCTCTATAAATCACTTGGGAGAGCATCAGCCGCACGACACAGAGCACTACTCATCAGTGCACTGCTTTCAAAACTGCTGGATAGCCAAATTTGTCTCCCTGGCCATTCCAATATCACAGCTGAAGCTGAAACCAAGCTGCTTTGAGGTGACTGTATTGAAAAAAAGACAAAAATCTCTCCTGAGATGCCTGGGTCTGATCACAAGTGGTGGGATGAAGCTGTCATTTTTTACCCCAGCTGAGTTTTTTCCCCAGGATTTCGGAAGGCACAGTGAGTTAACAAGACCTGTTAATGCAAACTTGTTAATACAAAAAAGTCTGTTGGGGAAGAGGGAAATCTGTCCTAATTACTGTGATGTTTTATAACTCTGATTTGTACTGTGTTGAGGCTTTCTGAAGTGTTTTCTCAAGGAGTTCCAGTGGTGGCTTTGTTTAAGAAGCAAGCAAATCCAGTAGTGGGTTTCAAGCTTGGGAGGACAAGTTCAACAGCAGGCAAATCTTTCAGGTTACCACACTTTAATTAATGGTGGAGGTTTCTCCAAATATTTTCACTGTTCCAGTCCTGTGAGAAAATATACCTACCAAGAACTGGATTAAAAAAAAAAATCTGCAAAAAATCTGCAAAAAACCACCATGCAGCCCCCCCCAAAAACTTTGTTTATAGACTCGAGCTAAGGCAGGATGATTACACAAGTTACTGACGTCAATCATGTACTTCTGGAGAGCTGCCACTGTGCACTGCGTGTGCCAGCCATGGACCTCATTCAGCCCTGCACACCACGGTGGTAGGGAGCTGCTGCTGCCCTAGTGATTTCCCTTACCCCCTTCCAAACACACTTTGTGACCACGATCTCTGGATGCAGGCTGCTAGGTAGGGTTTCTTTGTTCAGAAACCAATGTCAGCTTAGCAGTTTGTTTGTTTGAGGTTTTAAAGGCTTCTCCATTGCCAGCACTCATAAGTGTCCAGAGGCTTCACCATGACGTACCCACTGAACTCATTCAGACTTTTACTTAGACCTCCCAGGAGCTGGAGAGCGTGTGCAACCCATACCAAGCGAGTCCTCCTGCAGCACCCTCCTGAATTTCAGCTTTGTTGAGGCTCTGATCTATCACATCCATAGCAGAAACAGGGGGACTGTAAATAAACTGATTGCACAGGGGTGATTTCTCTGCATTTGATTTATAGAAGCAGTGAGTTAAGATGGTTTTGGTACTAACACTGTATGCGGGTGGCAAATATATCCTGTGGGATTGTATCCAAGTGATGACATGGAAAAAGACTTTTCCCAGATGTGCAGATATTTTAAGATCCTTGTAAATAGGAGACTAAAGGCACAACAAAGAATAATGTCATAGGTTGCTGCCTTTTAATTATTAGCAGAACTGACAGCACTATCTGTTAAGGTTGTGTTTGATTCCTGTAGAGAATATGGGTCTGTTTTCAATCACTTGTGATTTTTCCTAACTTGAAGATTTTGGCTTTACATTTTCCCTGATAGGTGTCTACATCAGATGAAATTTTTGAGAAAGTTGCAGCCAAAACAAGTCTTGCTCTTTCCAAGAAGGCAGATAAGGAAAAATATGTAGGTTTGTTCCTGATTAAAAATAATAAAAAACATCAGCTAGGGGATTTGGCTGTGAAGTTCTGATGACCAAGGCTTTGGAGCAGTGGCTTAAAATTTGACAATTGAGGACAGGAGGGACGGGGCTTTTTGGAGTGACCAGAGGAAAGTGTGTTGCCCCAGGACACGATCCTGTCCAACACTGTCTCTGAAGACAGAATCATAGAAGAATCATGGCTTGGAAGGGATCTTTCAAGGTCATCTAGTCCAGCCCCCTTGCAATGAATAGGGACATCTGTGACTAGAGCAGGTTGCTCAGAGCCACAAGGTTCAGCCTGATCTCAGATATTTCCAGTGATGGGATATCTACCACCTCTCTGGGCAACCAGGGCCTGTGTCTCATCACCCTCACTGTAAAAAGATTATTCCTTCACTCTAGTCTGAATCTTGTTTTAAGTTTAAGTCCTTGGTCTTCTGCAGCAAACTGGGGATAACTTAAGAAGTATTCATCCCATTCAGGAGCCACCTTACTGAGAGATACACCCCTAGGTCACTGCAAGGCTTCGTATAGAAAATAGGGGTCCAAGCCTTGCTCATCTGGTGTTCATATGGTCAAAGCCAATGAGTAGCTTGCAGCGCCTCCCTCATCTTATCCACACCATCTGCAGACAGGGAGATTGAGCCACCCAGCCGCCGATATGTGCTCCAAAACCTAAAACATGTAATCTCAATGCCTTAAACCCCCATCCAATGCATAGTCAGACCATAATCTCTGTCCTGGCTGCATGTTTGGTGGCATAGAATCATAGAATCTCTAGTCCAATCCCCCTGCCACAGCAGGACACCCTGAGCAACTCAGTCCCCTTCTTGCCATTGAATTTTTGTGAATGCAGACATGCTAGAATTTGTGGTGGTAATATTTGATTGCCCTAGAGATGATCATGCTGAAAATCCTACATAAAATTCAACAATTCTTTTTTCAGAACCAGGGCTTGAGATGTTAAATGACATTCTAGATAAGCATTTGTGTTGTTCAGCCTAGAGATGAGAAGGCTTCACGCAGACTGTATAATGGCCTTTCAGCTCTTAAAGAGGATCTGCAGGAAAGATGGGGACTCTTTATCAGAGAGTGAAGTGATAGGATGAGGGATACAGCTTCAAACTGAAAGAGAGGGGGTTTTGGAGGAGATTCTTCTCTCTGAGAGTGGTGAGACAGAGAAGTTGCCTCATCTCTGGAAGTGTTGAAGACCAGGTTGGACAGGGATTTGTGCAGGAAGAGGTCCCTGACTATAGCAAAGAGGTTGGACTAGGTGTTCCTTAAGGTTCTTTCCAACTCACACTATTCTAAGTTTCTAGTTTGTGATTCTGTATTGAATCACTTTTTGCTAATTGAACTCTATGCAACTTTTGATTGGCATGAGGCATAAGACTTCAACCAGTAAACACTAAAAAGTCCTGAAAATCAAAGCTAGATGTTAATGAAAGTGCATGGAAACACTGGAATTATACAGATGCCGTGTACTCATGTTTTCCACCTTTTTGCATGTTTAACCTTCAGACCTGGAGAATAGTTTATCTGCCTGGTTGGAGGAACTTTGCGGGTCATTTTTTTCCCTGCAATGAGTATATGTAGCAATACTAGCATTGTTTCATTTTCAGCAACTACAGTTTCTCTGCAGACTCCAGTCCCCCTTAAGATCCAAGTTTTGTTCTGTATATTCTGAGAGGAGCCGTGATATGCCAGTGGTTCTCTGTGGTGTTTGGAGGTTGGCATTTACAGGGGTACTCCTCTGGATGTGTAAGTCAGGAAGCCTTGCTAGAACAGCTTAATCTCCCTTTTAACACAGGCTTGCACTGTTAAGCTGATTAACACTGAGCTTCTGTGGTCAAATTATGGTACTTCTGATTAAACTCCATGTTTAGCCCACTCTGAAAAGTGAGGTATTTCTCCTGATGTGGCAAATGTATGGCACCATATGAACACGAGACTACAGAGCCTCAGCTTGTCTGGTGCCGCAGATCTGGGTGGATATGTTTTTATTAACACCTAGAATTTACTGTTTCCTGATGGGTATCTTTTTTCTTCTGTTTTTGGAATGCCTTAACTGTTGAGCCTCAAGTTGGCTGTAGTTGGTTTTCATATGTAATGTTTGACTTGTAATATTAGAAAAATGAAGTGCATTCAGTTTTATTACATGGCCTTTGGATAGGGTTGTTACCTGTTTGAGGGAAGCCTGGCTTTGAGGCATCCAGACATAACTTTGGATGTGACATGTATTGGGAAAGATCTCCACAAAACCTTCAATGCTTCCCGCTGTCTCAGTCAGTTGAATGTGAAATGCCATTCAGCAGGATGGGAGACACACACTTGGCATTCATTTACTACATAAGTGCTGCTGAATGGGTTTGCCAGGAGCCGTTGTTTGCAGGGCTGGTGATATGTAGATGTCTACTTGGTATAATACAGCCCACAGTTCCAATTATGTTGTAGAGGGAGGAAAGAAAACAGTTGCTGCTGGTGGTAAGGTGTTTTCTTCCACTCCCCTGCCTTTTCCCCTCCAGAACATCCCAATCGTTTGATTCATTACAATGGGGTTATTTCTTCTCATCTAGGTGCAGGTAGGCTCAGTTATTTTTTTCCTTCTGTCTCACGACTTAGAATTATAGAACCATTACGGTTGGAAGAGACCTCCAAGATCATCTACTCCAACCATCAAAACAACCTAGAGGTTTTTCTAGGCTTTCGTTGCTTGCAGAAGGCTCTGACAGCTTCCTTCATGTTTTGGGAAGATGGGTCTGAGATGTGTGTACTCAATATATTATGTAGAATTTGTTCATAACAAAGTGTTTTCTTCATAAAATTGCCCCTTAAAAGTAGGCTTGTGATAGTTAGAACAAATGATACCAGAGAGGCACTTTGTATTAGGAGAACAAACCGAATGTTTCAAATGTCCTTGTCATTGACCACTTGAACTTTCAACCTTCATTGTGTTTTTCATTTAATTCTTACATTTTTATAGGTTTGGAATAATTTAAAACTTCTAGGGAATTACACTGCTTCTCATTTCCATTAAATTTGACAATGACATTGTAAGTTATTTCCCCAGCAATTACCTTGCATAGTTCATAAGTTCAAAAGGTATTAAGTTCAAAGCTTGAGACATTAAATTGAAGCAGGGGAAAAAAAGGAGTCAGAAGATGGTTTATGATGATTTAATTGTCTTTAAACCAGATTATATTCATCAAGCCTAAGCAGTCTTAAAGAAAAATGGTGGAAGAACTACCTTTAGCTTAACGTGGTTTAATCATCTAATGTGTATTACAATTAATGAAACTGGAGAGGGGAGCAAGGTGGAAGGTACCTCACAGAAATCCTTGAGAAGTTTGGTCACTGCATCTTTTAGCTTGGCAGGAATCTCGTGAGATTATTTAGTCCAGTGTTCCTGCTTGAACAAGATCAGGTAGACCTGGTCACTCAAGACTGTAGGCAGTTGTGTTTTTACTGTCACCAAGGCTGAGAAGTCCACAACCTCTCTGTGCAAGCTGTTCAAATGTTTGACCATCCTCACGGTAAAGAATATGTTTTCTTGTGTTCAGAAGGATTTTTCATGTTTTGATTTCTGTGCATTGCCTCTTGTCCCATCACCTTTGAGTGCAACCCATCAGACCCCATGAATTTATCTATGTCCATGTTTTTTTAAGTGGTACCTAAACCTGGTGGTCCTCCACCAAGGGTGAATCTTCCTTGCTTCAGTCTCTCACAGATGTCTCAAGGACCGGGGGTAGTCATCACAATAAGAAGACATCAGTACCATGGCCTTTTCCATGTCATCTCTCACTGGGTCCCTTCCCTCCTACAGCAGTGGGTGCTTTCCTCCTTTATTTATACTCTTACATTCCTTACCAGATTCAGCTCCAGGTTGGCTTTGACTGTCTTAATACTTTGCCTGCTTTCAGCTCTTGAACACCTTTAACTTTGTTTAAATCTGCTGGGTATAGGTTTGCTTGAGTTACATGTTAGAGCCTCTCTTCCTCCATTTAGGGGAAAACAGACTCCATTTCAGGTTTGAGCCTCTATTCTTCAAAGAATAAGTTGCTCAGAAGTTGCCACTCCTTCTGCATGTGTTCAGTCGCCATGTTTTGATTTAGCTTTATTAGATTTAAAATCAATATTGCTTTTCATACCAATGACCTAATCCCTATTAAAGCTCTGCCCTAACAACTTTCGAAGTTCAGCAATTTCTTTGTAAGCCTGTGAAACAGCTCTGGCCTGAGCTCTTTCAAAGACAGGAGATTGATTTATTTAGTTTTGCTGGATTTAAAAACAGCTCACGTATTTGTTTAGGGTTTGTTTCAGTAGGTTTTTTTTTTATTTTGTTTCAAATAAAAATCATAAGCTGTCTGAGATGGGAACTGTGAATTTTACCTTTCTAATGATCTTTCAAAAAATCTGAGCTTGGGTGAATTATACTGAAAATTACATGGTTCCCTTTGGTTTAACAACCACTTTCAGAGAAGTTTACTGCCTCTAGTCAGGAAAGTCTGTTTATAAAGATGCTGCTCCTGCAGTTTTCTTTCAGATGCTTTCAGCTGAGTATCCTAACTTTCCTCCTAAGTAAATTCATAAGAGCTTAGTTTCAGAGGATTCAGATTTCTCAGACAGTCTCTCACAGATAGAATCATAGAACGGCTAAGTTTGGAAGAGACCTTTGAGATCATGTACTCCAACCTCTCTGCCATGGGCAGGGACACGTCTCAACTAGACTTGGCTACTCAAAGCCTCATCCAACCTGGCCTTGAACACCTCCAGAGAAAAGGCATCCACAGCCTCACCAGGTAATCTATTCCAGAGTCTCTGTACCGTTGCACTGAAGAACCTTGTCCTAAGATCTAATCTAAACCTACTCTCCTTCAGTTTAAAATGATTTTCCTATCACTACATATTCTTGTGAAAAGTACCTCTCCAGATGCAAGATGTGATTCAAGAAGGGGAGGGGGTGATTCACGAAGAATCTGGGCAAACAATCAGGCAGAAAACTTCATGGAGGAGGATTTGTGCCTCTCATACCGTTTCTCAGAACTTAATTGCCAAACATGTTGATGGTTATTATGCTTCTCCTGTGTGGGTGGGTTAGTAACTGGAGTAACATCGCCAGGCATGCAGGCACAAGAGGCTCTTCAGAGGGAATATCAAGTGTGAAATGAAGGGGCCATCATTACTGGGGACAGAGACTGTTGTTGTGTTTAATGCCAAGGTTGCCCTGACCTTTCTCTCAAGTAGTTGATTTGGACCTAGTTTATAAGGTAAGAGCTATAATTCTCAGCTGCTCTTTTCATGCAGCCAGTTCTTTGAGAACAGAGTGAACCATACCTGTGACAAGTTACATTTTACTTATCGGTTATCATCTGGGTTGTTTGCAGATTATAGCAAAACCCAATGAACCCACTCGCCAGCATGAAAGCCACCCTGAGGAGACAGAAGAAGAGTTACGGGAACACCAAGCCCTTTTGGAGGAGCCATACAGTGACAGAGTTACAAGCCAAAAGGAGACCCCAGGGCTGCCCAGTGTGGTGCAGGTGAAGCAAGAGCCCATCGAGAGCGATGAGGAGGAAGCAGAGCCGCAGCAGGAGCTAGAGTCTGGGCAGAGACAGGCTGAGCAGGAACTGCTTTTCCGCCAGGTGAGCTCACAAAACACCAAGTTTTTTACTTGCTTCTTTGCAGAAGATGGTTTGGTTCTTGGTAGTCACCATATATGAAAGGGGGGAAACCTAGGGGAAACCAGCCCCTTAAGAATTTGCTATGTAAAGAAACCTACAGATAAAATCCATGCTATCTTTCCTAGGAGTCAGTTCCCACTGTTCCCCAGGTCCAGGTCTGAGTTCAGTCTTGTTCAGCATATTCATCATCAATGACCTGGAAGAAGAAACCACCAGGCTGTGCTGCCATGCAGTGAGACCAGGACAGGCTGGTCACCTCAGCAGAGAGTAACCAAATGAAGTTCAACAAGGGCCAAGGGCCAAGTATGCACCATGAGAAGAGTAACCCTATACATTGATATAGGTTTGGGGATTCACCTGGTACAGAGCAGCTGTGTAGAAAATGACCTGGGAATCCTGGTGGACAAGTTTACCATGAGCCACCTGTGTGCCTTCTTGGCGCCAAGAAAGCAGATGGTCTCTTGGTGTGCATTAAGATGATGTTGTGGCCAACGAGTTGGGAAAGTCTTTTCTTCCCCACTACTCTGCCCTTGTGAGTCCACATCTGGAGTCTTGTGTCCAGTTCTGAGCTTCTCTGTTCAAAAGAGTCAAGGGACTACTGTAGAGAGTCCCTTGGAGGCTACCAAAATCCTGAGGGGACTGGAGCATCTCTCTGATGAGACCTTGGGCTGTTTAGCCTGGAGAAGGCTGAGAAGGGATCTGATCAATGCTTATCAAGAGAATGGGGCCTGACTCTTCTCAGTGGTGCCTAGTGACAGAACAAGGGACAGTGGACACAAACTGGAACACAGGAGGTTCCACCTGAACATGAGAAGAAACTTCTTTACTCATGAGGGTGGTAGAGACCTGGCACAGGCTGCCCGGAGACGTTGTGAAGTCTCCTACTCTGGAGTAATCTAAACCACCTGGACACAGTCCTGTACAACCTGCTTTGTGTGAACCTGCTTTAGCAGGGGGGTTGGACTGGATGATCCCCAGAGGTCACATCCAGTCCCTGCCAGCTTGTAGTTCCCTGGACTCACCATGTCAACTCAGAAGTCACCAGGAGAAGAATTTGGATCCCCTGCCCAAAACACAGTCAGTGCGTTTGCTGTCCCTCAACAACTTCCTGTTTGGATTTTTGGGAAGACAAAATGGTTCTCTATTTTTTTGAGCCTTAAATACTAGCAAAGGGGTTTATGGCTTAAAACCAACTGACTGCTCCAGAGAAGAGCTGGATAAGGGAACAGTGGGTGAGGTTCGTTGGAGGAGCTTCCTTTTCCAGAAGTGGAGATTCCATAGAATGCAGCTGTGCTAACTTTTGAGGGTAGGTGATAAACCCAAGAACAGCATAGTGTAGCATAATGTTCCCAGTTACTTGGCATTCTCCCAAAAGCTGCCTACTGGGATAGCAGTAATGAAGGTTGAGAAGGTGACAATTCTCTGAAGACATCAGTGCTCTTGCTCGTCTTTACAGGCCTTTAGATTCTCTGACTGTACCTACAGCTGAGTGGAACTCCCACACAGGATCTGCAGCCAAGACCTGGTTGCTGTAGCCAGGCCAGGGTGTAGCTCTTTGGGTAAATGGATAGCCCTTGGCCAGGGAAAGCAGAATCGTGTCAGGTTCACAGTGACAGTCTGTGAATCAAGTGCAAATTGGTTGCTCCCTGTAGGCACCAGCAGATCAGGGCTAACTTGCCTGTCCCCCGTGAACATTGATGGCTGCTGTTGCTCACAGGCTACATTTTCAGTTCCTTGCTGAGGGAAGTTCTACTTATTGTAGCTCTGCCTTGAAAGATCAATGCCATTGCCAAGCGTGCTCGTACAAAGCATTATTTGATTTATACAGTTGCATGTGAGCCTCATTCCTTTTGTAAATAAACAACTTGATTAAATGCAACATGCTGTGCTCATGATGGACCTTGATGCTCTCAAAGCACAGCTTCTCATATCCCAGACCTGGAGACATAGTCACACCTGAGCAGTCTTGAAAGTATTGTGTCCTCTGCAGTCACTTTGTCTCAAAGAGAAGAGGGGGTGAATAGAGGAAATGAGAAGGTTGCATCATAGCAAGCTGGAACAGCTGCTTCTTCTGACCAAACTGAGCTGGACTTGTTCCCTGCTCTGGCACATCGCACTGTTAAATTCATCAGGGCAGCGGTTGAGAGGTACAGGGGGAGGAAGATCGTGGCCAGACCCAAGGGAGAGGATGGAGCTGCCTCTGCTAATGAATTTGCCAGTGTGCACCAGCTTCAGTGACGTGGTTTGAACCCACTGCTCTTGCCTGGTTTTGCTCTACAAACTTTTCATTCACTGGTTATCTGTAAAGAAAAGGAGTCCAAGCCTTCATACTTCAAATAAAAACCCTTTTATCAAGGCACCATGCAGCTTTTAAGCATCTACCTGCTTCTTCTCCCCACAGCAAGCCCTTCTGTTGGAGCAGCAACGCATTCACCAGCTGAGAAATTACCAAGCGTCACTGGAGGCAGCCGGTATGCCTGTGTCATTTGGAGGGCATCGACCCCTGTCCCGTGCACAGTCCTCACCCGCCTCCGCCACCTTCCCTATGTCTGTACAGGAGACACCCACTAAGCCAAGGTTCACAACAGGTAATGTTTTGAGACACTGGAGACTGAAGCACTGGGGCTGTGATTAATGTTTTGCCTTATGTTGTGCTTTTCTGCTCTGTCCCTGCAAAAACATCTGTCTGAGGGCTGTGTCTGGCTGCCTTGGGGACTCCATAACATCCTGCCTTCATCAAGGATAAGATTCACTCATCTTACACCACGTTGTTCTGCTTGTCCCATCCCCAGAGGGTCAGGTACCCTAAAGTCCAGAAAGAAAATAACTTGCAAAAACCAATAGAGGTATAGCACAGCACTTCAATTTTGTATCTCCAGAAATAAAAGGACTCATCATACGCCGTGGCACAGCTGATATAGATGAAAGGTGAAGGGAGGCAATGTTACCGAATGGACAGTGTGCCAAATGCACTATCTGCTGGCTGTGCTTTCTGCATCTTTCCAGTCCCTACATGATTGCTTGCCATAAGTTACCCGCACTGGGCTCTGGGCCAGCCTACCCAACTTTCTGCAACAGTCTCTGCCCAGAAGTCTGTGCCTGTAGGTTAGGAAAAATGAGGTGAGTTGATTATTTTGAGTTGTCTGGAACAGACAAACAGACTGAGGAGCTTTTCCTTGCTTGTTCAGCCTTCACCTAGAAGGACTGTTAGGACTGCAACAGGTGAAAGCTGTTTTATGACCCTAGAAAAATTGAAGGAAAAAAAAAGAATTCTTCCTGAATCCTGGCAACCCATTCTTTTCTTTCCCACCCAAATCCCTTCTGTCTATTCAGGAGCACTAGTATCAGATGAAAGGTAATTTATGTTCCACTTTTCCAGTTTGGTGCACTAGGCAATTTGGTGGACTTGAAAATAAGTCCACCTTCTCCCCCAAATGTCAACCTCTATTTTGTGAATGAACATTTTGCAGCATAATGTGCACCCTGGGAAAAGGAAGAGGAAGGGGAAAAATCCAGAATTCATTATTTAGTTTCCCTTTTACTTACTCGTTTATTTGTATTTAAGCCACACTTTCATATCATTAAAAGCAGAGCACTGTGAATCAGGTTTGATTTAAACACCGATGCTGTAGTAATAGTGGTATGTTACATAGGATTTTGCTATCCAGCTGTAGGGTGAGAATCATGTGCAGTCAACTCTGTCAAAGCCCAAGTGCTATCTCATTTTTGAAAATCAGCCATTTAAGCTTCTCTTTGTTCTTAATATGCAAACCTGAAATTTCAGCAAAAGTGCATTTCTAAGGCAGCCAGTTAGAGCAAGATTATTCTAGATTTTGACCTTTGCCAGGGATGCAGAAAGTCAGTCCCCTGGCTTACAGTCAAAGCAGATGAAACTTGAGCATCCAGAACACTTAGACCTAAAACTTTAAAAACAAGAGAGCCTGTCCCTGCTTTAAAAGATTATTAATTCTTTCTCTTTCTTGCCTTATCCTCCTCCAGTATTTAAGTTATCTTGTCAATCATACACAAGACTTTGAAAGTACAATAACATTTGCTACCAGAGGATATAAGTTTGTCTCAAAATATGTGCCTCTAAATTTCATTTAAAATTACAGGTAGTGGTGAGGATGAAGTGGGCTGCTTTGAAAAGACACTGTTACAATATTATGATTTATTTTCCTTGGAGGTAGGACTTAAAAAAACAAAAATGTGGCTTAAAATAACACGTGGAATATCCCATTGCTTTATCTAGCCCTGCATGATCTAGAGTGATGCTATAAAGTACACTTGGTGTAGTTGACCTGTAAAATACCCTTTTCATGGCCTTTATCCTTGTTAAGACTCCAAAGGATGGATTTTTTCACTGCCTTTAGTCTCATAAGGTTCTCTGCAGACTTGATGATCTTCAAGGTCTTTTTCAACCTAAACGGTTCTATGATTCTATGATGACCTCTTGGACAGCAGTGTAGGAGAAAAGGACCTGAGGGTCCTAGTGGACAGCAGGATGACTATGAGCCAGCAATGTGCTCTTGTGGCCAAGAGGGCCAATAGCATCCTGGGGGGGATCAGAAGGGGGGTGGTTAGCAGATCAAGGGTGGTTCCTCTACCCCTCTACTCTGCAATAGTGAGACCATGTCTGGAGTATTGTGTCCAGTTCTGGGTCCCTCAGTTCAAGAAGGATACCGAGCTGCTGGAGGGTGTCCAGCTTAGAGCAACAAAGATGATGAACGAAGTAGAGCATCCCTCTTATGAGGAAACGCTGAAGGAGCTGGGTCTCTCTAGCTTGGAAGCAGGAGGCTGAGGGAAGACCTCATTCATATCTACAAGTATGTGTGGGGTGGGTGTCAGGAGGATGGAGCCAGGCTCTTCTCAGGGTCGTCTGGTGATAGGACAAAGGGCAATGGGTGCAAGCTGGAACATAGGAAGTTCAATATAAATATTGAAGGAACTTCTTCACAGTGACGGTAACGGAGCATTGGAACAGTCTTTCCAGGGGTGTTGTGGAGTTGTGTGTTCTCTGAAAACTTTCAAGACCCACCTGGATCTGATCCGGTGCAACTTGGTTTAGGTGGTCCTGCTGTGGCAGGGGGATTGGACTAGATGATCTTTCGAGATTCCTTCCAATCCCTAATGATTCTATGATTTATGGTGGGCAGATAGAGGAGGCAAAATACAATAAAATGCTTTTGAGCTCAAGTGTTGAACCTTCACTGACACTAATAAAGGTGCAAAGCATAAATGGTGGGACCTTTACACTAGTCCTATGACTAATCCATCACCTTGAAGAGAAGGTGAAGGACTAGTTTAATTCACCATCACTATCTACTTAACCAGTGGCAGGAGAAAAGAACCTTGTACAATGGGCATGTGGGCAGAGAGGAGGCAGCAGGCGTTTCAGCTGCTGAGCATATGTGCTTAAGATTGCTAATGTTTTCTTGAAGTTGTCCACGGTGTGTCGGAAATTGTGTTCTTGGAGGTGGATACAAAAGCTTAATCACTAGGATTGAACCCGTCTTTGAAAGGCAGGAAATTAAAGTCTTGGGTATTTTTCAAAGCAAGCAATGCCGAAGTGCATGGGGCTGCTTTTCTTTTCGTTAGGAAAATCCATCTGCTTGATAAGTGGCTGCTTTGGAGACTGATCCTAACGCGATTATGCGCTTTGGATTTCAGAGGAATTAAGATTTGAATTGTGTGATCCTTTTGTGAAAGGGCTGGAAAAAACAAACCTCAGTCAATGGTCCTAATGAAGCCAACTGAGACGCGAATGTGGCTCTTAAGTTATTGTCCAACAGACAAAGAATTGGTCATCACTTCTATGTTAAGATATTATTTAGAGAAGGCCAAAACATTCTGTGGACAAAGTTAGGATTGGACTGCTGGAAGTTCTAGGTTTTATCTATAATTTATTTTCCTGTATTTCTCTGTGACCAGTACCTAAGACTTCAAAGGTAAAGAAAAGAACAACATAACACACCTCTCAAACATGTGCATTACTCCACATGAAAGTGAAGCAGTACCCTTCCTGACTCCTTCAAGCAATCAGTTTTATGTCCCGAAGCATGACATTTAATTTTCCTTCCCACTGGCATATGAAAGAAAGTTAGTCCTTGAACTTGCCCTCCCTGGCACGGGTGGCCCCCTTGACTTTAATGAATACTTCTGCATACACTGTTCTGCACACTTGAATAAGACTTCTCGGGTTAGGCCATTAATTTGCATAGCTCCAATTATCCAGTCTCTGATCTCCTGTAGAAATGGTTCCACAAATTATTCTGATGTTCTGCATTAAAGTCTTTTTCATTCCTGATGAAGGCATTTTTTCTCCCCTGTGCAGAGCAATATAATTATCTGAACCTCAAATTGTATGTTTGTTCTGCCAAGAAAAGCCAGTTGGTTATGCTTTAGTTCTGACCTTTAAAAATGATTGTTCTCATGTCTTAAAGACTATTGCTTCCAGCACCACTTAATTGAACTTGTAATGGCCAATGTTGTTTCATATTTTAAGCTGGAGTTGCCAAGCTTTCCTTTGTGTGTGTGTGTTTGTGTATCTTCACCCGAGTGTCCCCAGCCACAGGAAGGAACTTGGAACAGTTCCCTTCTTTCCAATGGTTCAGTTTTAAAATGAAAAAAAGGAGAAATGTTGAGTGATGCATGATTGTAGTACAGAAGAACTTCATTGAGACACTACTGCTAACATTGAATCGTTGGGAAATGAGAAACTTTGTAGAACAACCAAAATCTACAAATCCCACTGTGGTCTCTTACCACCCCCTTTTCCAGAAACGTTTTGTTTAACCCTTTTTTCTACCTACATTGAATAGGTTATTGCCAAAACCAATTTTATTAAACACGTCTAGCCTTCCAAGGCCTACAGATCCAGCTGAGGAGTTTTAGTTTGTCTGGCTGGAAATCTCACCCACAGCTACTTGTTTTTGCTCTCGACTTGAGTGTGAGCTAATAAATAACACTACCTACTTCTGAGCTGGCACCAAACTCCCTCCAAAGAACCTAGGGGAGATACCTGGTAGGTCTGCTGCACTGTAGAAAAACAAGGGAAGATCAGTGCAAAAAACTTACTGTCTTTTGCCTTTATATTTGGTTTGATCTGCTCTGCCAGGCTCTGGAGTTACTCCGGTACAAAATAGAACAAGATGGAGATATCTGACCTGGCTGGGCATTGCTTTACCTGCATACCTGGAGTCGCATTATGATGGCTTTTTATGATGAAAGCTTTAAAATTTGAGGAAAACACCCTTTAAAAGGAAGCTTGCATAGGTTCATGTAACTATTGAAATGATCATTAGCCCCCTCCAGCTTTGCAGTGCAGTCAGTGTTAGGTTGTACCTTGCTCCTAAGCAACTAAAAGATATGTTAGAGCCACGTCATTAGGAATGAGCTGTGAATACAGGACACAAGTGAAAAAAAGGCTGCTTAAAAAAAAACTACACACTGCTTGAAAATGCTTGGGTTTTTTATGCAGATTTGTGAAGCTATGGATGAACTAATCTCAGATTTATGTCCAGGTTGAAGTGTCTTTTGCAAAGGAGATACAGCTTTTCCTGTAGCTTTCCTATATTGTATTTTACTTTTATCATTCCCATTAGTGAATTCTTCATGGTCTCTCCCATCTATGCTTCAAGCAGTGTGATTTTCCACTACACTTCTCTTTGGCCATCACCTGGATGCCTTTACTGCACCGTCTTTTAGTCCTTGGCCTGTAAAATCTCAGAGGCTGCAGTCCTAGTCCCACTGATGCCCTCATGGATTGAAGGGAGGTGGGTTTGCACTTGAATAGGTTAGTGGGCCTCTGATGAGTGACTTGCTTCTCATTTGTTTAAATTTGAAAGTAGATATAGACTGTGAATATCTACATCGCATAATTATATCTCTAATGTCTAGTTGTAGTCCCTGTAGATATGTCTGGAAATCAGAGAAGACAGAACCACTTTCCTTTCTTTAGTGTGAACAATTTAGCCAAACCTATTGCAGTCCCATATGGTCCAGGAGGATATCTACGCGGGTTCTTTAGGGTAAGGGATCACAAACTTGTGGAAAGATTTGGTTTGCAAAGGGCCTTACCTTCCACTAGAGCAGATTGCTCAGAGCCAAGGCCAGCCTCAGGGATTGAGGTATCCATAACTTCTTTGGACAACCTGTTTCAGTGCTTTACCATTGCCCCAGTGAAAAATGTCTGCCTAAAGTCTGATCTAAATATTCCCTCTTTTAGTTTAAAACTGTCACCCCTCATCCTATCCTTGTGCGTCCTTGTTAAAAGTCCTCATCTTCCCTGTAGGTTTCCCTTGAGTACTGAACGCCACAGTAAAGATGTCTCCAGATCATTCTTTTCTTTAGGCTGAACAATTCCAACCTTCTTAGTCTGTCTTTACATGCACAGTGTTCCCTGAAGATGCCTTTTTTTCCAAAATAACCTGAGGTGGAGTTACTGCAGACCTTGCTCCTGGTTTGAATGAACCCCATCAGGGTACTTCTTGTGGATAACCAGCCATGCCACTGGGCTTCACCTTCTTCTCAGGTCTTTGGCTTTGCCCCGCAGTTCCTCATGAAGTTAGAATGCTGAGGACCTCTGCAGAGCTTTGCAGCCTGATCTTATTTAACTGAACTTTGGCTAACCCAAAGGCAGTCAATTAACTGGTGCTCTGTTCTCTTCCTAGAACTGATTGTGGTTTGGGTTTCATTGGAGTTTCTTTTGCTTTGCACTCACCTACAGCAAAGCAAGGAACTTCCAGTTACCTCCCCTAAGGCTGAATACCTGCAAGAGTCAGTGCCAGGATTTGCCTCAAAGAAGAAAGTAAAATCTTTCAGTGGCAAAACATGCCTACGCTCGGTCAGGTGTGATTGTGGCTTAAGCCAAGCTCAAGTACATACAGCAGCACAGTGCTCAGCTCCAGGCTGTGTGTTCATGGATGTACACGGAATGTGGTTGGTTTCAAGCCCCTTTGAACCCTCTGCAGCTGCAAATTGTGTGTCAGCACTGAAACTAGCTCCATGAAAGCACAGTGTAGGTATGCTTGTCTGGGTGTTGATGTGCTGACCCTTTAAACATCGGTGTCTGGGAATAGCTCCTGCCTTTGCTGCTAATTCAAAGGCTTTGGATTCTCGTCAAGACTTTTGATTTGCAACTTTAGACTGTGCTTTCAGACAGACATTTCTTGTAAGAAACCATACTTCCTTCAAAGGAAAAAAAATAACCAGCCCCTTTTGTTGAGTTTTCCTGGACCTTCTGTCTGAGAGAAAGGGTAGATTTAAACATCTAACTGTCTCTCTTTTGCTGGAGAGGGGTAAAAAAGAACTTTTTGTCCCTGGGTCTGCATAGCTGTGGAGGACCTGCTGTTTTCCTTCAGTGGAACGTTGGCTATGAAATCATAGCTCCCTATCCAAAAACATACCCATGCAACTCAGGAGCATGAATCAAAGTCTCCTATGCTGTTGTCATGCCATAAATACTTGGTAATGCAAGAAGATTTAGCTGCCTGACTCCCACGTTCAGATGAAACAACACTGCTAAAATACCTACATATCGTGCTGAATAATTATGCCCAAGTGTGTGCTAATAGCCTTAATTAGCATGTTGTCAAATAATGTTGATGCAAAGACTTTAGCACAAACCATTTTATGAAGAAAGTGCCTGCTAACGACATACTCGTTTCAGTTTTTAATCCCAAGCCTTAGAGTCGTTTCAGCAGCTATTATAGAAGTACCCAGTGGGAAAGCTGCAAGTCCGTTCCTTCCTGGATCATGTTCCTAGCCCAGCACTTCTGTACTCAGACTAGTGCTTTTGCTTGGCATCTCCTTCTATCACTCTGACAGCTTCAGCCTGCAGAGATACTGGCAACTGATTTCTTTTCCATAACCACTGAGAATTTACAGACGACGGGATCATTGCAGGTTTGGTGCTGGCTCAAAGAAGCACCTTGGATTTTCATTTCAGAGAAGTCTGGGGCTCCTGGTAGAACATAAGGTCTTCAGTTGAATATGAAGTGCTATAGTTAAAAAAAGCTGGGCAGGTAGGGGGTAAATTTTCCGTGTATTTGGCTACATTTGTAAACTTTAACAGTTTTTTGTTATCTGAGAGTAATTTTGTAACCTCTGCTGTAGGCCTTGTATACGACACTTTGATGCTGAAACACCAGTGTACCTGTGGAAACACCAACAGCCACCCAGAGCATGCGGGGAGGATCCAGAGCATCTGGTCTCGGCTCCAGGAGACGGGTCTCCGTGGCAAGTGCGAGGTAATAAAAATACTAGTAAAGCGGGAGCAAAGCAGAATGTGGAATGGTCTGGCTAATGTGACTGCTACATTTTGAGCATTTCATGGGTCTGATTGGTGGTCTGGATGACAGCAAATGTTCTAAACCTTCAGCTTGGGCTGTTGACTGCTACCTGGATGCATAAACTTTATACTCCGTTCTGCCTTGAGAATTTTCTAGCTTCAGCTGTGGACAGTGTTTGGCCACACGTAACCTAAATTCAGTCCATTCCTAGACGACTATTTATGCATGAGTGCGTCTGTCAGGAGAATGTATCTAGCAATCCAATTTCGTTGTGTTGTGGTAGCTGTTAGAAATTTCATGAAACGTTACAGAATGCTCCTGCTCGATGTTACAGTGAAGCAGCTCCTGTAGTGTTTGGTCCTACTCCTTGTAAACTGGAAGTCCCTAGCAAGTGTCACATTATAGGCAATGGTCAAACTGTAGTGAAGTGATGGTGGAAAGAATGAGGGTAGTAGGATGAAATGAAGCACAAGAGGTTCTGTTGACTTTACACACATTGCAAGAGAAAAGCTTTAGATACCGAAATACAAAACCTAACAATTAATAATAATGATTAATAATTATTACTATTCATAACTAATGGCAGTGATGATAATAGTAGCATGTGTTCATCAGCTCTTTGAGCATTGAGTACTGAATGATTGAGAGTAAGAGTTATGTCAGCATCTGGCTGTAAATACTCTGTGAGCTATCAGAAAAGACATCCACGTGGTGGCAGCATAGCGCTGAAGAGAGCAGGGAAGAAAGAACTTGAGATACGTTTCTGTCTCTGGAGATCCATTTAATGGAAATTTGGGAAAAGAAAATAAAGTACCCCACTGCGGTGTAGCTCCTGTGTGTAGAAGCAGAAGTTAAATTGTGCTAATTGCTAATGACTTGGTCTCCTAAACAAGTGGTACAAATGTTCTCTAATGGATAAGGTCTTTACCATATGATCCCAGGCAGCTATTTTCCTTCATTTGTTACTTTCCGTTGCTTTCACAACTGGAGTTGTTCTTGATCTTCACCTGCTTTCCAGCTTTTCACCACTGTTGACATTCAGTCTCATCTTGACTCTTCCTTTTGCAGAGTACAATAAATACGTGACTTTAGCTTCTGCCTTAATCATGGGATTTTCTTCTCTGGTGACTTCCATGTCTGACCTGCCTTTTCAGCACAAGCAGCTGCTCTAATTACACTTGTTTCTCGTTAGTTTTCCTTTATCCCCACTGTCTCCTACTCCTGCCCAGACGTGCATTAAAGGTTTCATCTTTGTCTTAATTTTCCCCATGGATTTGATGGGGACAGCCTTTTGCTGTTTCTCTATCTCCTTCCTTCCTCCACGTTTCACTCTTCTGTTCTTGATATATTTTTTTACAGAACCATTCACTCACTTTCCACTGCCCTTGGTACCGATACTGAATTTTTTTGCATTGCAAAGTCATAATACGATTAATAATAACCATAATAATAACAACCATACTGAGTAATTTCAACTTAACTGAACTCTCTATATATGAGGATGTTGACATGTACTATTGATGCTTGCTGTGTATCTAATTCTATTTTTAACGGACTAAAAAATAACTGTAATATAAGTGCTGAATCACTGAAACAGGTTGCCTAGCGAGGTGATGGAGGCCCCATCCCTAAAGACATTCAAGGTCAGGATTAATGGGGCTCTGATCAATCTGTTCTAGTTAGAGTGGGCCCTGCTTGCAGGAATTTGTTTGACTAGATGCCCTTTAAAAGTGATGACCTTTCCCTTCCAGCCCGGCACATTCTATGATGACATCTGCTTCATCTGCATAGCAGCACTTGGAAAGAGGCAAAGATTTTCAGGATAGTAGGTCTGCAGTGAGTCAGCAGCAGCACCTATGTGCAGCACTCAGAGATTTAACAGGCTATACACTGTAATTTTTTGCTGAGCTCCTGTTTTATTATTTTTTTTTCATCTGTTTTTGCTAATGGATACGTCTGTGCTTACTCATTTATTGCTGTGCTGTTGCGGGGCTGTTGTCCCTTGCCTCAGCCATGAGCCAGTCCTGTAAGCCCAAGGGTCTGATGTGAAAACAGTTTGTGATTAGCTAGTTTAAGCCATTTCTTACAACTCACCTTTGTAAAAGGACAGGTTGAACTTTGACATTTCCTTATCCTCATGTTTTCCCTTCCTTTCTTAGCAGCCCTTTGCTGTGGGTGTAGGTTGCAAGTAGTTGCTCAGTAAGGATTAAAAGCCTTATGCAGTCAGTAATCACACACACCATGTGGGATCAGCCAGGACTCCAGAGGATCCCCATCTTCTTCCAGAAGTTTTTTAACAGCTCTCATTCCCATTGCTGGCAGTAAATCCCAGCTCTGCTTTCTCGTGCAAGCTCAACAGTTCTCAGTGTCTGTCTCCTAGAACTGGCCTTTTGGTGTTTCTGTCCCCAGAAGAGGGCTTGCAGGTGATTGTTTTCATCACACATGCAAACAACTACTTGCTTTGAAATTTCAGAAATTAACTAAGTGAAAATCTGTTTTCATCAGGCAGCCGAGAGGCTCCTGGGCAACCTCCTACCCTTTCTCTCAGAGGCAGTAGAAGTTATCCAGAAGGACAGGGATATATTTAGAAAAGCTAAAAAACCCCAAAACACATCGCTTCTTCCCCTGCCTCTTGTATTTCAGCAGTGAAGCAGATCCATCTGTTCTAAGGTTGTCCAAAGAACCAGTTTAGATCCAGCTGAGCTGAAAAATGCACCAGATTTGTAGTGGGATAGGTAAGAGTTTGGCACAGGGTTAAGATGACCCTTGGGAGCAAACACAGTTGTCCGAACTTAACGACAGTTGTGGTGTTTAATTAAGTTAAGCTTTATAAAACACAGAAATTGCTCTGGTGTGCATTCAGAATCTAAAAGCAGCAATTATACTAATTGAGGCTATCTCAATAAAGACCGCCCCCCCCCCAGTGTGAACCCGCAATCATGGGTTAGGGTAATCCTTCATCATGAGCATGAGGAAATCAATAGGGTTTTGCTTTTTGGACATAATCAGATTCCCAGGCTATCCAACCAGTATGGAGAAGAGCAAGTTTCTCCAGGAGGATCCATCTCCAAGCACATCTTGGCAGTGATCTTGTGTTGTTTAAAGCTTCAGGACTGTTGATTACAGCTGCAGAGGACTGATATGAAAAAACAGACCTAGAGCAGAGATGTGACTGTAGTGTTTCTGGCAGAGCAGTGGATTGGTGTCCAGTTAGAGTCCAGGACAGGTCCAAGTGGTGAAACCTTCAGAGAGGTGCTCCATAACCATGGTTTCCCACCATAAAACACCAGGAGCATATGGGATATGGTGTCAGTGATGCCTAGGAAGTTTGTCTCTGGAGAGAAATTTACAGCTACTTTAATAACTTTCTGTGGCTTTTTGAGGGCAAAGTTGGAACATGGTCTGGCTTACTCTCTCTCAAGATTGATATCCTGTCTTTCTGAAACATCATGGAGTGAAAGAGTGAATAAAATGCAAGCCAAGAGGCTAATGGGGCTTGCTTTTTGTTGTTGTTGAAAATGCAGAGGAAATGGTGACTCCAAGGAAATAGATGAAGAATGGGGAAGGACACATATAAAGTAACAAGAGAGCAGAGGTGGTGTGGCATTGCAAAGGGCAGGTTTAGTGCAGAGAAAGGCATGAGGGAAAAGGGGGTGAAGAGCCAACAGATTTGTCTAGTTTAGAAAGCAAAATCCTGAGCTGAAAAGTGACGTTCAGCAGCCAGGAAGGAGGGTAGACCAGAGCGGGGGTAATATGGAATGAGCAAACTCTGAAAGTGACACAAAGCCTCAAAGATAAGAGTGTAAGGACTTGAGAACTCTTACAAAATGAAGAATTTTAGTGGACAATAGGCTGAGCTATGAGCCGCAATGGGTTTGGAAACAGGAGCAAGGGATATGTTGTGTTCCCTAATTTTCTGTTCACTATCCTTCTACTGAGGGGTTTAAATCCATTTTCTTACTGCCTTTGTGTTAGACCAAAGGACAAGGCTATGGCATGTGAGCTGGGAGATGAGAAAGGTGCTAAAGCCTTTGGAGCATCCTTGCTAAGCAGGGAATGTTTGCTGTGATTTCAGTTTGTTTTTTAGCAAGTAGCAGCTTTTTCCTTAGATGGGGTTTACTTGCAGCACAAGTGCATACACTGATAGGTTCATAGACATTCTCCTGGTATCTTCACATAACACCAACAAATACAAAATGCTATTTCTGTCTGTCCCCTAACTGTAGCAGCTGAAAATGGATCAGTATATCTTATTCAAAGGAAAAGGGTGGGCATATGGGTTAGAGGGAGGCTGTAAAAGCCTGTGCGGAGAGACAGACCTACTACAAACCAAAAAGGAAGACAGAAGATTCAAGGGGGGTTTGCCTGAAATTTCCATCCCTTCTGAGTCTAGCATTTTTGTGATTTTTGCCTCTTAAGTGGGATGCTGCATTTTTGCCTCATCATGAATCTTAGGCAGCCATGGTGGTAGAGATTTCCTACACTCTTTGCCACATGTGATAGAGGCTTCTGCTGAAGGTTTGAGATCACATAAACCTCCTCAGGTTTGTTCTGTGGATCATGTTTCAGCGAGGTGGATGTCCTGAAATCCCTGTCTGCATATGATGCTCAGCCCTGGATGGCAGCACGTCACAGAAGCAGGCACAACTCAGCTGGAAGTGTTGATGTGTTTGAAGCATCCAGTCTTTTTGACAATTTAGCTATCCATTTTTTTTCCCCATTATGATTCTATGAAAAAAGCAACTTGCTTTGGCAGAGCCAGGGTGAAAGCAGTACAGGAGGTGCAGACGATCCTGTGTGGGCTGCGCAGCAGGATGCTTGTTGCTGGGGGTCATGGTTGGGTGACCCCAGGACCTCTGCAATTGTTTTGCTGAGCCTTCCAACATTTTGCTGTTGGATATTTATATATTTTAGTATCACTAATGCAGAGGGAAATAATCCTGTCATTCCTTCTGTAGGAAACAACCCCCAAAGCGACAACTTTTAACAAGTTCTAGTCCAAATCACAACGAACAATTGCAGTGTAGTTCTAACTTATATAAAGTAGTTACAGTGAAGTAATTCTAAGACACGTTTTTTGGAGAAGAGCAGAGTGGATACTGTTTCTGAAGCAAACCAATCCTCATTTCTAACTCCACCCTCTCTCAAAGCTCCCTCTCTACTTACTCCCAATCTCAGCACTTTCTTGTCTGTGAATATACCCTGCCAACATACTCAAGGCAGCAGCAATCACTGAGTTAAAAGGTTGAGCTGCATTTTTTGCAAGAAGCCATGCAGTGGTCCTTGCATGCCCAAGACTGAGCATTGCCAAGTGCCACTTAGTTCTTACAAACATTTTTCCATCAAAAGTGAGTGATGACAACAAAAGATGAATCACAGAGGTATGCTAGACCCCTATGACAAAAAAGGGGAAAAGATCTCAAATTTTTAACATGTAAAGTTGAGTCTTGTTGACATCAGTGTAAGCTCTGCTGTGATCTTCAGTGTAAGTCCAAGGGTTTGACTTGGTGTGCATCGACATTCTGGCTTTCAGCTGGCAACAGGAACAGTGATGAGCTTATTTGGTACAGTACTTCCAGCTCAGCACACATCATATAACAACATTTTCTAACAGACTGTAACTTTTGGGATTTCCAAGGTGAACTCAAAAGTTTCCTTTGGAAAGTGGTGTGGGAGCAATTACTTACATTAATAATCAGGGAGGTGTCACCAAGTGGTTTGGAGGGACATCTTTTAGCCATTGTCTTATGGTTTATATCTGGAATCCTGACTTCAGTTGTTGGGTGATATCTGTGTAATTTAGCACAGACTCTGTAGTCAATATTTTAAAAACAAACATAAATAAATAAATGTAAATATGACTATATATGTCAAGCTATTAATTTGGGTAAGGGGTTAAACTGAAAGCAGTTCTACAGTTAATTTTTCTGCATAAGAACCCATTTTGGTTTTTCGTTCACTGCTTTATGATTTGCTAAGTTCTTTAATAACAGTGAAATAGTTAATTGGTGGTTTCATTACTCTTTTTTCTTCCCTCTTCCAGTGCATTCGTGGAAGAAAAGCAACTCTAGAAGAGCTGCAGACTGTTCATTCAGAAGCCCATACCCTGCTGTACGGCACAAACCCACTGAACAGACAGAAACTGGACAGCAAGAAACTTCTAGGTATTATTCCCTATGGGCAGGGGTCCTCTTTCTGTCCTCCAACACACCCACTACTGTCCCCAACCCTGACTCTGGCAAACACTTAGCAGTAGCAGTATGAAAGTCAGGGCCTGATGCTCCCCTCATCCTTAGCTCTAGGTTGTTCCCAAGAGAGTTCTTTCCCTGTCTATTCAATGTCTGCTGAGAGTGCTACAAGATACATCTCTCTTTTTTCAGGTAGATCCTTAAACCCTAGATAGCTAGAACTTCCTTTCTTTGATGCCTTCAAAACCTGCTTTGAATGTTTCCCTGAGGCAGGAAGGTGATTGAGTCATGTTATTTTATCCTCGGATGATCTTCTCTGCGTTTTCTAAAGTTATTCATTACAAGGTAGGAACTGGAACACGCTACAAAGGACCTGGATCTGCAGGCATGACATCAACAAACAGCTGTCAGTGTTGTATGGGTAATATATGAGAGATGCAGGGACTTCTTAGATAGTCTTACGCTTGTTTAATTTGGAGTAAGATTTTTTTATCCCTTTCACTTGATCTTCCTGAAACTGAACTGCATCTGTCATAAAACCAGACATTTCCCCTACAAAAATCTAGGGGATGGTTGTTCAGATGACCAACCCCCCATAGCAACCAAGCTACACTGATTTTAGCCACATTATCTCCATGGAGACATCATATTCTCCCTTTATTTTGTGCCTTTTTGCCTCAGTAGATAATAGGCTGGAGGAGCAGTTTGGCAAGTTCTCTCGTGACGATCAGCAAAAAGACAGTTGTGGAGCCTAGATGTTGGGAAAGTTTATTTTGGGATTAGCTTGACTTTGGATGATATAAAAAGAGGATTAACTTGATGGCCTGCAGGATGTAGTAGAACTGGAAAGATTTTTGCAACATACTCAGTATGTACATTAGATCCCCAAAGAGGAAAGCTATTAGCCAGTTGTTTAAACATGCAATTAGCGCTGCATTTATAGCTAACTTACCACCTCTTTAAAACTCACAGAAAGGAAAAGTGGACTGGCTGAAGGACAGAGCAATTTGCATGTAAAGTTTAAAGAATTTATGATGTCATATCCCTGGTAGTATAAAACTCTTGCCTTGTGTAGGGCGTATCCACTTGTCTAAAGAAGAAATGCATGAATCTTTCCTGGTTGGTCTGAGAAGGTTCCTCATTTGCAGTTGTACCACCTTCATGCTGACTGATTTCTCTGCAAATTCACAGAATCATGGAATGGTTCATGTTGGAAGGGACCTTAAAGATCATCTCATTCCAACCTCCCTGCCCAGGGCAGGGATACCTCTCACTAGACCAGGTTGCCCAGGGCTTCATCCAACCTGGCCTTGAACACGTCCAGGGATGGAGCATTCACAGCTTCTCTGAGCAACCTGTTCCAGTGCCTCAGCACCTTCACGGTGAGGAATTTCTTTCTATGTTCTTGAACCATAGTGCTGAAGGTGTGTGAGGATGTGTGTTCTGACCCCCTGCTGTTGTGGGATCCAGGCAGTCTGACCCATTGGCTTCACTAGCTTTTGGCAGTAGTTGTCATCTGCATGGAGGCACTGAGCAGGCAGTGGGTCATCCTCACCCTCTCCTTTAGGAGGTACCTTTTGTTAAGATGGCTTTTAGGCTGGACTAGGAAAACACGAGTGCTGCTCATTCAGTTGTCAGATCCTCTTGAGATGTGTTTCCACTCCTTTTTTGACACTTGGCACAATCCATATCAATAGTTCCACAGATACGTTTGGAGATACCAACAGTTTATTTCAATGTAATTTGCAAAGAAGAGTAAGTTCCCAAGGGCAAGGCAGAAGGTCAGGTCCCCAGGATCTCAAGTAGGAAGGGCGGGCTTTCCAGGAGCCCTTAGCTAAGCTTAGAGCTTGTTTCCTAAACCAAATTGGCATCTTTTTTAACTCTGAGCTGCAGCAGTGAGACTTGCTGCCAGCCCACATGACCATCTTTGCCCAGACAGCAGTGGACTGCCTCTTCCTACTGCCTGGTTGTCCTCCCATTGCATACGAAACTGACACTTGTGCAGACAGCTTCACCATTCAGTGTGACTGCCAGTCATCCCACCAGGCAGGAGAAAATAAGTTGATGTCTGGGGGTCTGCAGGGACAGCACAGATAGCCGAATGACAAGAGGAGTGATCCTGGCTGAGATAGCTGCATAGCACCTTTGGGAGCAGGGTAGGAAGGACTGTGCTGGCCCACAAAGCAGTTTCTTAATATGACGGATTCTGTTGTACTGGACCCATGCATAGCTAACAGCCACTGTTGCACTGGGAAAACCTCCCTGAAAAACCTCAGGGTGTACATTTGTGCACTGAGATGAAGACACCTGCAAGCAGCTCCTTCCTCTTCATCCTCTCCTGATGAGAGTTTAAAAGGGTTTTAAATTTACAAAACAGCTTTGGGTGTTTTTTTAAAATACGTTAGAGGGGAAATGTATGGCAGGTTTGAAGTCCAAGACCAAAGCTTTGTGGGCAGCTCACGTATGCAAATGTGAATTGGTTAGACCTGAGTATCTTGACATGTGTATGACTCTGGTGGCAGACACCGTGTAAACTCTGACTTTGATATGTCTAGGAGGAAGAAAAAGCATGAGAAACCTCAGCCTAAAAGGAAAAAGCTTGTAAAGCTGAGGGATGAAAACATGGGATGTTTCTTTTTAAGCTTCTTCAAATGCTTAGAGGCATGTCCCTTCATCTGGCAGTTCTTCAGGAAAGAGCAGGAAGGTGGTAAATAGGTTTTCCAAGATTGCAAGCAGGACTCGCTGTGACTCTGCTGAGTTCTCCTGTAGCACCTTCCTTTGGAGTCTTGCCCTTTTCTCAAGAGTCTTGCATCGGGAAACCCAGCACAGGTATTGAAGTTACTTCTCCCAGGAGAACCCTGAGCATCACAAAAGATTTGCTTTGCCATCTCATGTCAGAGGGGTTTGAAGGTGATGGCCTTTAAGGCATGTTGCACAGCTGTACCCCCGGAAGTGTTGCTAAAGACCTTGAAAGGCTGAGGATGAAGAATATGGAATCCATCTCTCATTTGACAGTGTAAAGCGTTGGAGCCTGTTGAACAAGTTAAACCTTAGGCAAATAAGGCTGCTTTTAATTTGTGGAGAGCAATCATAAATTGTTGTCAAGAAGATAAATATCAAAATAATGGGCAGATTAGCAGTGAAAGATGTGACAGAAGGTCTGAGGCAGGATGATCTAAGAACTTTCATGTGGATCTAATCAAAGAGCGAATCTCACTGTGCACTCAGATTAATAATACAGATGCATTAACTCCGCTTTCAGTCACGGGTGTAACGTATGTGTCTGCGATGCATTTGACACCACCATGGTCCTCGGTAACGTCTGCCTGCTGTCATGGCTGATTCATACTCCACAAAGCTGGTAGTTAGCATTTAAGGGGATGTATTCTTTCAATATAGACATTAACATGGTTTGGGGGGGGGCAGGGGGGAACCTCGGCCCAGTTTATTTCAGCGTTAGCTCTCATTAAATCTTGAGTAAATAAGTCTCAGGCAATGTACTCCAGATCTTTTGCAGTCGTTTTATGTATTTCCTTCTCCCAGCTTCCCCGTGCTGCATAGACACGTGTACAAGTCATACGCATAGGGTGCTGATGGATATGAGGCAGCATGTTCTTGTTTCAGGGTATGGTTTATAAACCAGCAGAATTTTGAATGGAGAATAATTTTCCCATATGCAAACCCACAAAGCGCTGTTATAGTTCTTACAGCTGCAAAATTAGCCCTACAGATGTTTTTCTCCGTTTTTCTCAACTTCTTAATGTTAGTTTCACTCTTGCAGTCAAAACACGTTTTCTTTGCTTGCTACCGGTTGATTTTTTGTCTCCTTCTTTCATGAAGCTCATGTGCTCCCAAGTCTTCTAGTAACTGCAGATGACTGATCATTAGGGTGGTTTTATGATGTCTCATCATCCTTTAAAGGGGTTAAAATGTTCATCTGAGAAGACACGCTGAGCAGTCATTAGTAGCATCGCAATCATTTACAGTCAACACAACTGCTTGAAATGTAGGCCAGCACATAAATCTTGCGTAAAAACAAGTGATTTATAGAAGGATTTTGCACTGGGAAGGCTTTTGAACAAGCCTAAGTGTGTAAGTGCTGTGTATGTGTGTTGCAATGTGACGAGCTTGGCTGCATGTTTCCTGAAAAGGGCAAGAAACCCCCGGTTTGTTACTGATTTTGCAGTACTGCAAAATTGGACCAAAATCTGGTGAACTTTGACTTTTTGACTTAACGGGGTCCGGTGTTTTCTTTCCTTCAGGTTCTTTAACGTCGATGTTTGTCAGACTTCCTTGTGGTGGTGTCGGGGTGAGTACTCCCTTTAATGTGTAAATAATGTCCTGTTTGTTCTCCCAGTCCCATCGGTAACAAAAATTGTTGCTTTGCATTCCATCAAGTGGGTAATTGCAACCAGATGTTCCCCATAAACAGGGTCTGCCTGGGGTGCGGGGTTGCAGCAACAGCCTCACGTGCCTTTCTTCAAAAGCAGCGTGAAGATTTTGAAAGTATTTTGGGGAGCTGAAGTGTGTGTGACATTCACAGGCATGTTTCATCTCTGGCTTTTAGGAGGAGAAACCTCATTTCCCAGGCAGCGATGTTTAATGGCTTCGGGGTTCCTACATTTAAAACCAACCCTTGCATCCAAAAACGCTTTCTGCACAGAAAGCAAGATGTGCTTTTCAAGCTGCTTGTGCCACGTAGGTGTTTCATCTTCACTATTTGTACTTCACAGTCTCCTGCCTCCTTGCACAGGTGGAAAACATATTAATAAAATAGTGATATTGAAGGACAATATTTGGGGAGTTCCCGTAAATAGTAAATTGCTGTAGTTGTGCCTAGGCTACATTACTGTCCTCGAATGAGATGCCTCACAGGTGATGCAGCACAAGGGAACGACAGTTGTCAGTACTGGGCATTTTTTCATTTCTTGAGCTCCAGGACAATCGTGTGGATTCTGAAGGAGGTGACTAAAATATTCCTCCATCTGCTGTGGAAAAGCTGAACATTACTTGCAATCTGTAAAGATTCTGCATAATGAAAAAACTTCTTGTGATTACTGTTGTTTGTTCACATAAGGCTGAAAAAAACCACAAACCTAACTCTAAATACCATTCAAATACCTTGTGCTGAAGGTTTGCCTTGTTTTCCTTTGAAGCCAGAAAACTTGAAAGTTTCCTTTCAAGTTAGACTTTCTGTTCTAAAGTTTCTGTGGAGGATGACAGTAGAGAAAATTTCAGTGAACAGGAAAGGAAAAGAATGAGGAGAGACAATAAAAGGCATTGTGTTTGAAAATTCACAGTGGTAGTCCTAGTGCATAATTGTAGCTCGTGAGGTTGGATTTAGAGGTCTGGATTCTGTTATGGAAATGAAACAAAATTGTTTTCTTCCTGAGACTTTGCAAAATCACCGCTTTGAAAATTATCCCATCACAAAATGAAAAAAAAAGGGGGGGGAAGGAAAAAAAGAAAAGAAGAATCGTCATCTATTCCTACTGAGCACTTGTAGAGATATTTTATTTTGTATTGTAAATATGCCTCAGTCTCTTAATTCATGGCAAATTTTTGGCTGGACTTGAAAAGGTTTGGATTTACTCTGCCCTGCAGTCAGGCATGCCATTCAAAGCAAAAAAATTATCATTTGCAAATGAAGACTGAATGGTAACGAGTCGAGACAGTGCCTGAGCTGAGCGCTATCCCAGAAATCTTGCATTAAATCCTAAATCAAGGCAGGAAACGCCACGGTGCCGGTATTAACCGATACGCTCATCACAAAGATAGGGCTTGCCATTAACTTGCTGCTCAGTTGCCTTTGCAGACCCTTAAATATAAAACATGTTCTGGCTTTTGAACCATGTTTTAGCAATCATGATGGACAGTTTTAATGTTTTTAGGAAAACGTTATTAAAATCAGTAATTTCCTAGTAATCAGATCAATCTTTGAGGGATTTTTAATGCAAATGGCTTTCTGTTACTTTGCTTCATTCTCCTTCACCAGTTGCATCAGGACTGACTGTTCTGCTTTTGTGTCTGGTGCAGGAAAGCACACTCTTCCCTACCTTCAGTGAGGAGTATAGACACCCAAGAACAATAATTGTAGGGAAAATGAGGCGGCCATGGTACAGGACCATGGGCTGTAAGGCATGGGGTACCTTGTACTTGTGTGTGGTCTGGATGGGCTTAAGTGTAGGCCATCTCCTTCGGGATCAGGCAGACAGTAATCTCTTTTTGAACCCATTTTCTACCGTCTTTCAAAGTGTGGCTTCGCAACATACATTAATGTTTGTTGAAGAAGCAGAAGTTAAGCTTTTCTTTGTTAGTCTGCCAGTTCCATGAGACAAGTTGCTTTTGATTTGACTTGCTGTGGGAAAGAGGTTGGAAGAGCCCTACGGTGGGATCTTAGCTGAGAACTTTCAGTAGGAGATGAAAACTGAAGTTATTTTCTTCATCGAAGAGGTTGACGAGACGTTTTTGAGATGCGTGTAATATTATTGTTTTGTCAAGGAAATCAGGAAAAAATAATGTTAGAAAATCAGAGCCTAGGGTAACATGTCAGTTGTGAAGAATTTTAGTGTTGAGAGGAGGTGTAATGTAAATCTGAGTAGTTTCGGCATGTGAATACTGCTGGGAGATTGAGTGCTCGTTATGGTATAATGAAATTATTTCTAATTGTTCTACTAAAATTGCTTAAGGGATGTTTTTCTGCTGTTGCTTGGCACGTCATTTTCAGGCTGCAAGGTGGCCATATAGGTTTTATTTGAGTACTCAACTGTTTTTGCTCATAGCTTTTTTCACTCAAGATCTCAGGATTGCTGGGTTGGCAAAACTATCAGTCATCATTCAGAGTTTATCTTCTTACAAGCAGAGAGTGTTGCAGAGTGGCAACCCTGGTGCTAGAAGAAGTTTGTAGGGACTCCAGTTGCTTTGTATGGGTGGACATTTCCTGATGGTGAAGGAACATTAGGGGCACATGATTAAGTCACATAGATATGGAGCTTAAGGACGTAGTGGGCTTGGTATATATTAATGGATGGACTCAATCTTAAAGATCTTTTCCATCCTAAATCATTTCATGATTCTATGATCAGAGCACCTAAAGCACATCATCTTGACTACCAATGATTTCTTTAAAGGAGAAATTATTCCTTTCTGGAGAAGTTTAATTTCCTCTGACTTTATCACTTAATGATAAGTGTGGTGTCTTTACATTCAGCTCCCCACAACACTAGACAGCTCTCCAGCTGGCTGACTGCTTTGTGAGGAGACTTTTCCTGGAGAGTCTGATGCTGTGCTTGCTGTGGGGCCAGAAAGAAAAATAATTGTCCTGAAAAATTTGTAGAATAATGTGCGACCAGTCCTCGTTTGGATTTATTAGAAGATAGGAAAGAGTGGTTAGAGTTGTACTCCCTGAGAAATTGGTGTATTCACTGAAATGTGGCAATGCAGGCAATGCGTCATGAGCAAGTGTCCTTTACTTGATTGTATTACATTGATCTGAGGTCTTAAAACAAGAAACTAAATAGCAGTGCAGCACATTAAATGCAGTGCTAGATGTGAAATAATGCCCGCAGGTTGGCCTGGAGCAGGTGAAAGCTGAAGGATTGCCGCTCCTTATAAGATTGCCGCTCCTTATAATTCAGGAGCTGAGGGTGTCAGATGAAATTATGAGCTGGAAAGCTTGAAACCGAGTCCCGCTTCTGCAAACGATTAAACAAAGCAGTTCTCTTCCATAGAGGATGTTACATAGATTAAAAGAATAGATGGATCTAAAAGAATGATGTGGGGCAATTTATGGGGGACCAGCCCGTGAAGAGCTGTTAAACACCAGGATGAAGTCTGAGGCTTGGGCTTGTTCTTACCAGTGAGTGAGATGAAAGAAATTAAAGAGATTGAAGGAGAAAGAATAAAGTTTAGAGCAACTAGCTTCATCACATAACACCTTTCTGCCTCTCTCTTTAAAAAACAAGTTGCAGTATCTTGACATCTAGGAGGGAAAGGGTCATTTTACCCCCCGGTGCTTGGAAACTTGTAGATTTTTGGCTGTTTGTACACTCACTGGTTTGTTTCATGCGAGGAAGCCTTCGCATCACTGTAGCTGACACTGACAAACGTCCTTGCGTCTGCAGACATCTTTTCGTAGCAGAAAAAGAATAAAGCACAGAAGCACTTACATCAACAGATGTGAGCTCTGGTTTAAACAACAGTAATTTATTCCTGCTGATCTTTAGGCGCATCTGCTAGTACAGCAGGAGGTATTTTTACTTCAGACATTACCTTCACTTTTCTGCTGCACACGCTCTTTTCCTAACATACGACTTAATGCACCAGAGCATTACCTAATCCAGGATAATTAGAAGAAGCTTTTGGAGAAAGGAATTTGAGCTTTGAAAAATCTGCAAAATAGTTCCAGCCTACTTATATCCAAATTCTTCAAAACACTCCAAGATTTGATCTTATGGTTGCTAATAACTTGGGTGCTTTTTCCATGTGTAGCATTTTCTTTTTCAGTGCACATTCTAAAAAAAACCTAAAGATCTAGAGCTTTAAAAAAATACTCTTAATGGTTTTCATCTCCGTTACTCTGTTTTGGGTTTTAAGGTCTTGATTAAAGTGTAGAAAATTCAGCATTTTCCTGCCCATGCAAGCAAATTTAGACATTCAGGGAAGTTGAGCAATTTTCTACCCGTGCAAGTAAAGTACATTATCACAGAGCAGAGACAACTGAAATGACTTCCACGGAATATAATTGAGAAGAGACTAATCAGCAAGTCTTAGAAGAAGAAAATGTGAGCACAGATATTCAATCAGTGCTGTAGAGCAGGAGGAGACACAGTTAAGTAAAGGCAACTTGCTAGTAGCACAGACAGTGTGGGACAATGAGCAGAGATCAGGGAAGCGCAGAACTCCTTTGCTGCCCATAGCTTTGCAGATTCTGGAGGTGCAGTACAACTTGTCTCTGTCCTGAATTTCTTAATCTCCATAGTTCTTCAGCTAAAGGAAAGATGAGAATAATGAAACCTTCTATAAGATGCTCAATTCATTGTGGCTGCACATTAGTTTCTAATAGAGTATACCGTGCAAGTAGGAATATTATCATGTATTTTAATAAAGATTTCAAGTTTATAGGAAATGAAAAATTCATTTGGGTTTCAGCTGGAATCATCTTAGATGTTAGTGTATCAAGCTGTTGACTCTTCCTCTTCTGCAGTCTCTCATCATGTTCCAATATTGGTACATGCTGTGTAAGTGCAGACCCTGCAACAGGTGCCAAGCACTGAAATCCCTCTCCCCCACCTCTAAGGGAACCAAACCCTTTCCTACAGGCTCACCTAGCAGCAACTCCTTTATTAGAATGAACAAGACCTTAATATTATTCCCCACAAGACGAGTGTGCTGATCAGGACAAGTGTTCCTCGATTGACGGCAGCAGATGTGGAAGACTCAGTGTTTCTGACGCAGTTGTGTCCTCAAGCTTGGGAGAAAAAAGAGAAATATACTCTGCTGGATCAAGAAAAGGCAAGAAATCTGCTTCCTCTGTCTGTAAAGTCCTTCCAGATGGTAAGGCTTGATGTGCTCTCCCAGGAACAACTCCTGTGATGGCAGCTACATCAAAGAGCTCACAGGCAGGGAAAGCCAAATAGCGTCTCCCCAGTAATGAACTTCAGAATTCAAAAATGATGGAGGGTCAACAGCAGCCCAGGCACCAGACAGCAGCAGCTTCAGAGAGTAGTCCAGCACAGGGCCACATTAATAACTTTTTCCACCATGTCAGAGTCTACATTCCCCCGCTGCAGAGCACCAACAACTTCAGTAGGCTGTTCAAACACTTACAGCCCAGTCACACAGATGATGAAGTGCTGCCTTGGCACAAGGCCCAGTGGTCTTTGCACATCTTTTCCTTCTGGGGAAGGTGACTGGGTGTTAAGTCCTTATCTCTGAGATGTTTGAACACAGGATGGGTGATAGAGAGGTTGCAGGTGGCAGTGGACATCCCTGTATCCAGTCGTTCTCCTGCTGGAGCACTGAGTGTGACACCATGGCAGAGTCATTGCAATTTGCTTCTAGATCACAGGTGGAATACTTTTTTCCAAAGAATTTCATTTCTTTCTGCAGAAATAATAACTCTTTAAAGCCACTCTGTCTTGCCCTCCTTGTTCTTCAAATGCTGCCAACAAGAGCCTGGTTTCTGCTGGTATCAGAAGTCTGAACGTGGCAGTGCTTCGCTCTGGCACTAGTGACTTCTGGTGCTTTATGGGGAAGACTGGCATGAACAGATATTGAAGGGTCTCTTAGTTCCTTAAGTAAAGCCATGCAACTGCATCAGCCGAAGGGACCTGGTACTTGCCGTAGCCAGGCAGAGAATGAAGTTCTTAGCTACTGGTGTCTACAGCATTTACTTTCAAGATCAAGAAAGATGGGTTAGATGTGCTTCAGCCCAGACTGCACAGTGCAGCTATATCTCACTTGAACACTGAGACTGAGGGTGCTGCAACGGTCACCTCTCTGTTGTCTTTTGCTTAAACCCAGGACATCTTTCACTCACAGACACTGGAGATAGGGCATCTGAAGAAGAAGACTTCTGGATCCCTTGATTGCAAAGCAGCTTTTTCATCCCATCACTTTTTTACAGGACTGCCAAGGAGGAGCTCATTGACAGGTCCTTGCAGAGCAATAACCTTGGTTTGGGGTGAGGAGGAGCAGCTTGGTCTTCTTCCTGCCTTGCTAGATGCTTTTCAAGGAATGTGATCTGAGCAGTCCCACCTTCTGCCTGTGTGTAGGACTAACCCGGGACTCCTGGAGGTGTCATGCATAACTCAGGCCCTATCATCCTGTACCCATGTTATTGCCCAATTCCAGGGCAGCACTTGTACCACAAATAGTCTCTATCAGGCTTTTCCACCCATTCAGTGTTATTCCCTGGCGTCTCAGACAGTGCGTGTACTGGCAGCATTACCATGTGGAGATAGCTTTTTAGTATTCTCCAAATGCTTTATTGGTTTACTTTGACTTTAAAAGCATCTGAAGTAGATGCCGACAGAAACTGTCCCTAGTAACAGGCCTAGGATAATTTCTACTGGCTTTAGCATAGCCTTAAAGGAGGTGGATCAGTTTCCTCTGTGGTGACTTTCCACAGCCCAGTGAGCAGACAAAACACTTAATGTCCTTCTTCTTTCCTTTTCCCTTGCCATTGTTTCAATAAATAAGCTCAAAACAGAATGAAATATGAATAGCTGCTGATCCTTCAAATTGAAAAATGTTGCATTTATCCTATCGCGTTCATCAAAGGGGACCAGGATCACCCCACAACACCGGGCAGCAAGAAGCTTTCAAGAAGCAAACAAGCTTGGCTTTCATCACTCCATGCAAAACATCTGAGGTTGCAGTGGAAGGGCTTCAGCCTGGAAACAGTGGTCCAGAAACCATCCATCCCCCACTGCTCTCCAAGGGTTCATAGCTGGATGGTACTAAAAAAGAAAAGGCTGGGCATTTCGTTGCAAACTAATCATGTCCCTGTAAGGTTGTTGGGATTAATGTGGGAAAAGCCAAGGCTTGTCACATTTGTCCACAGAATGCCTTGCCATACCTTTGGCCTTTTTGCACATTTTTAAGGGGAAAATAGAGCAGACAGTGGTCCTGTCAAATACGTGGCACTGAAGTAAATGTCTGTAGTCAGCAGCTGGATGTTGATGGTCGGTTGTCAGCTTTGATGAGAACAGGTTGATCTTACGGTTCCCCAGGGAAGCTTCTGTCAGTGAAACTTCACCCTTCAGACGTCTTCCAAACCTCCATTATAAACATGTTTCTTTATTGCATTGGGTCTATTTTGTAGAATCATGGAATGGTTTTGTAAACCTTTTTTTTTATTTTGTCTGAGATCAGTTTCCTACAGCAATTAAAAAGAAATACTGATACCGTGATGTTCACAGGAGACACCTGCAAATGCACAGTGCTTGAGATGCTGGAATTCAGTCCTCTGGCACTGACCCTCTGGCATATCAGAACTGCTGGTCATCTCTTGAGGGTTGTTTAGTTGAATGGAAACTAGGTAATGGTGATGTTATAGTCATTGATGGGGTCCCAGACGTGAGCCTGCCAAGATCAGTTCTGCAATTCAGTGCATTTAGAATTAGTTTGTTTAATGCATTTCTGCTTTGAGTACATGAGAATCACTTCTTTATAAAGCACAAGTCTCTGTTTCCCGGCTGTCCTCACTGCTTCTAAACCTGCCTCCTCTGTGTCTCCATTAGGTTGACAGTGACACAATTTGGAATGAAGTTCACTCTTCCGGTGCTGCTCGACTAGCTGTGGGTTGTGTCATTGAGCTCGTTTTCAAAGTAGCCACAGGAGAACTGAAGGTTGGTATGAAAAATCACACTTGACTTTGATACGAGCTCTGCACAGGACCCTGATCAGGCCTGTGTTAATGCAGGAGGCCTAGTTAGCTTCATTTTAATGGCACCATGTGGCTTTAGTCATAAAAATCTTTGAGGGTATCAGTAAGTGAACAAAAGACTCCTGGTGAATGCTCTTATGCACTGATTAAAAGGAAGAAAGAAACCAGAACAGCAAATGAAATCGCTGTTTTGGTGTTATCTGAGGGTGTCACTATTGCCTTCCGCTGAGCAAGCCTGGTCACTGTTTCAGTGACATCATGCAGAATTCTAATTTTTTTCCCCTCGATGATAGGAAATGTTCTACCAATTAGTTGCCATAAAATTCGTGGGGAATTTTCTCTCTTCCAGAATGAAGGAGAACATCATTCACCACTATGGTGAGAAAGCCATCAAGAACAACTATAGAATCACCATGGCTGGAAAGGACCTCCAGGATCATCAAGTCCAGTTCTCATCCCAACATCTCCCTACCCCCTAGACTATGGCCTCAAGCGCTCTACTTGTTTTTTAAACATCCCCAGGGATGGTGACTCCAGCACCTCCCTGAGCAGCCTGTTCCTGTGGCCAGCCAGTCTCTCAGTAAAAAACTTCTTCCTAATGTCCAATCTAAACCTCCCCTGATGCAGCTTGAGGCCCTTTCCTCTCATCCTGTAATTAGGGAGAAGTGACCAGCACCAGCCTAGCTACAGCCTCCTTTTAGGTAGTTGTGGAGAGTCTCTTCTTCTCTAGACTAAAAAATCCATTTCCTCAGATGCTCCTCATAGGGCCTGTTTTCTAGACCTTTCACCAGCCGTGCTGCCCTTCTCTGGACCCACTCCAGCACCTCAAAGTTGTCCTTATACTGTGGTGCCCAAAACTGGACACAGTATTCAAGGTGTGATCTCATGAGTGCAGAGCACAGGGGCACAATGTACTATGTAGTTATAAAGCAGAGTTAACACTTCCTGCTGCAACCTCTGCATCTGTCTTAGCGCAATCCTTCCTACCTGTCTGACCTTCATTTTCTTATTTTTTTTGTGTAGAATGGATTTGCCGTTGTTCGTCCCCCGGGTCACCATGCAGAAGAGAGCACACCTATGTAAGTTAACACACCCAGGCTTCATCTGCTTGCTTCAGGGTCTGTTGTGTGAGCTGCAGCTGGAAATTAAATAGGAGTTTGTTGGGTTGTCAGAGAGTGAGAGCAGAAGACATTTCTTCCTACTGAGTTATATGCAGATGATGGATACATTGGGACCAGTGAAATGGATAATTAACATCTCTACTTTTCCTTTTGTCTCCCCAATCTCATCATCTGTAGGGGTTTCTGCTATTTTAACTCTGTCGCAATTGCAGCCAGGCTGCTCCAGCAAAGGCTCAACGTTAGCAAAATCCTCATAGTGGACTGGGTGAGTAAATGCTGGCTCTTGCCCTTTGGGAGAGCAGGTGAAAGGTTTTTTTATTAACTTTTTTTTCTTGAAAAGACACCTCTGGTTTTGTGTGTCAGTGAAAACAAATGCCTGTTGCCTACAAGCCAAAATGTGGTTTTCTTAAGTTTATGGGGTTTTATGGGTAAAGGAAAAATCTCTTGCAGGTCCATAGTTCTCAGAACAAAATTGTAATTAATAAACAGTTGCTTTCTAAAACAAGCCCGTAACACAGTGTCAATAGATAACTGCAAATCATGCTGGGGTTTAGTTATTATTTCAGAAGGTTTCAACTTTAACACTTAAAATCCATCCTAGCTTTCTTTTCAAGGTGTGAGGACTAGGTACAGAGAGGGATGGACTGGGCTGTCTGGCACAGCTTGATCATTCACCTGTCAGAAGCCATCGCCAAATTTGAGCATGACAGCCAAATCCTCTGCAGACAGACCAGTGGAGTTGAGAAAAACTTGTTTGACATTTTGCTGTGATGATGTATACATTTTAAAATGTGGCTGACAGATTTTAAATTGTTTTTTCCAATTTTTTAGTGGATTTAAAAATGTGGCTGTGAAGGCATTTGAGTTGGTGGGTATCAGCCAAGAGTTTGCATTATATTGGCACAAATCTCCCACAGGCAAGACCCAAAAGTGGTTGTGTTTGTCTTTTTGACCTGCTAGATGGAGAACCTCTTCCTCACTTTCCAACTGGTTTTCATGTCAGGAAAGGGGAATTTTGAATATATGTTCTGTAACACACTGGGCTTCTGCATCAAGTAATGATGCAAGAGGGGATCTATGTTTCTGTCATTTAGCCTTGTTGGGTCTATCACAGTTTTGCTGTGTGCTTTTATCAGTCGGTCCCCACAGGTTCAAATCTGGGGAAAAATACAGTCTCATCCCCTAGTAGCGGTGGGATTGGGACATTTGGTCTCAGTGGTTGGACTTGATGATCTTCTAGGTCTTATCCATGATTCTAATCCAGTTCCAAGGGCATAGATCTTGTCCTTACCTTTGATAGGCACTTGAGATTGTATTTACCCCTGTTCATCCCTCTGTAAAACAAGAAGTGTAATCTGAAGACAGCAGTGCTATGCAGGTTACTCTCAATTGCAAGATACTGCTTCATACAGACCAGAGGAGTGCAGAAAACGAAACATGACCGCAAAGAAAACTCTCCTGAATCCCCAACTGAAGACTTGAATGAGGGTTTTTACTAAGGACCTAACCTCTCTTACATAATGCAATCTCTGTCCCCAAAGGATGTTCACCATGGGAACGGTACTCAGCAAGCTTTCTACAATGATCCAAATGTTCTCTATATTTCACTACATCGCTATGATGATGGAAACTTCTTTCCAGGCAGTGGTGCTCCTGATGAGGTAAGAGCATGGATTGATGTAGCATCTGTCTGTGTCTGATAGGACCTGTTTGGAGCTGTGATTCAGATGCCTCAAAAAATCTTGTAGAGCCTCTGCCAGGCAAGGCTTTTACACTTGCCAATGTGGTTAGGTTCTCCAGCCCTTATGTGATGTGTTCAGAGGAGCTCCTTGCCAGCTGTCCTAGCACTCTGTGGAAATCTCAGGGTTTTCCCCTTATAGGCACAAGCTGTTTGTTAGATGCAGGAGGAACAGGTTGTCCCTGGCTGAGCCACCAGAACTTTCATTTTCTGGCACAGCCTTGGAGCCCATCCATCTCCCATTCTTCCGGCCCTGCTGAAGCATTGGTCACTGCCACCTTCATGTCACCAACAGTGGGATTTGAGCACCTGTCACTGATGATGCTGAACCAAATCCACCAGTTCCTGGTGGTATCCTCAGAGCCTGCAGCAGAAATGCCAGGCAAATGAAGCTGTGAGACCTTTCTCCCTGAACTCTCAATGGATGGTTCTACAACCTACGTCCTTCCTTTGTTTCTAGATTGGCAGGAAATATTGTCCTTCCAGAGTGATTTATCAAAGGGAAATGTTAGGAAATACTTAGCTGAAAATTTCTAGAGCGCTTACCCTGCCAATTTTACACTTTCCTAGTCAGCAAACATCAGTCTGTTTCCATACCAACTTCTACTAAATTCAGTTGAAGCTGCTGATTGATAGCCCATTGTAGATGCATGAACACCCTGTTTTTTTCCTACTAGCACCAAAAAGAAGAATGTGCAATAAGAGCCCTGTAGCTTTTTATCTCACGTGAATGATATAAATTGCACTGTGCACTAATTTTAAATTTTTTTTGTTCTTTTTCATATGGAGAGACTTAAAAAAAACCCACAGAAAACAAACTGTTGTGTATAGGAGCTCAGAGCCCTTTGTGGTGGCAGCAGATAGTGCCCAGCTTCCTTGAGGTGTCTGGAGACCCCTAGCCCATGCTTGTAGGCTGCCACAGGATCCTCACTTGATGATGGGACGGAATACAGGCTTTTGGGTTTCTGTATGGGCAAGCAAACTACTAGAAACCCCTGGGCTATTGATTAGTTTCCCCCTTTCTCAGGTATTTGCAGTCAGGCACGGATGGGGATGTTATCGCATTTACCACCCACATGTGCCTCCAGCAGTGGAAGTCTCTTGTCTGTGAATTGTAGTTTTCCCCAGCAGAGGGGGAGCTCACTCCAATTAAAACTGTGGGGTTTTTTTTCCCCCAGTTGCCACTAACAACATGTAAAATGTGCTTGAGAGCAAAGTTAAGAATGAACTAAGGAAAAGTATTGCATGTAACGTGGTGTTCTGCAAAAGAGAAGGATACAGTTGTTGATTAGCTGGTTTTGAGGTGAGCAGCAATCAAACACCACTGGTTCACAGCTTCCAAAGAAGATCAGAGCATAGAGGAGCTTTATTCTCACAGTTTTGGGACCCACTCATTTTGCATGGACAGATGACCATCAATACCACCAGGTTATTGAACCATAATCCATATTCAGCTAGCAGAATACTGAGACAGCAGAGATGTGTTGCCAGAGTTTGCCATTTCCACACATGTATTTAATGTACCATTTCCTCTTTTCAGGTTGGCACAGGAGCAGGAGTTGGTTTCAATGTTAACATGGCTTTTACAGGTGGCCTTGATCCACCGATGGGAGACACAGAATACTTAACTGCTTTCAGGTAATGTTGTTGAAGTTTCTCTCTTGCAAGAGTGCTTTTTACCTAAACTTTTCCTTCCGTAGTCCTCCTTAATACTGAGTTTCTCTCTTGCTAGGTTTAGAAGTACAAAGTTTATGTCTAGATTCAGTTGTTTTTGAGTACTGCAGTAAGTGTTCAGATGAATAGGTGTTTCTGGCTGTAAGAATTGTACCTATGACACTAGGGGATCTACATGCCCACTGCTTGGCCATGATAGATGCATGAATGGAAAAGTAAAGCAGTATGAATAAGCTCTTCTTGCTTTGACTAAATTTTTATTTTTACCTCTTTGGTGTGAGTATTTCTGTGGGCAAACCCACCTGGATGATGAGGAGAACCCAGAAAACAAGGCCATCATGAATTGAAATTGGAGAGTTCAGCTGCCCCAAGGCTTGAGTCATTATTATTGTACTGCAGATGATGATACCTGACTTCTGGGCTTTAAATTTTATTATTTACCCAGATATCCCTGTTCAACTGAAAATTGAAAAGACTGAACTGTTGGGTTTGTCCTCTTCTTACTGGTTTCTGTTTTTTCCTGAGAAGGAGCATGTTGTATTTTATAACCAGAAGTACAACCATCTCTTAAATAAGTTTCACTCACCATTCACTGTCAGGGAGTTAATGAAGGTAGGCAAAGCTGTGGAGCTCAATTAATGTGTTGCTAGGATATCCTCATTGATTAGCTGTAATAGTAAAGCCAGATCTAAACCACCATTCTGGGCTTCACAAGCATTTTGTACAACCTAATAAGATGTGCAAAAGGGATTTGGGGATTTACCTGTGAGCTTGACTCTCTTCCACCCCACTGTAGCTTCAGCTCCGCCTGTCTGAGACAGTGCTCCAAAAAACTGGCCTCATTTGAGTCTCCAGATGGAGCAGGGAATGAAGTTTCTTGTTGACTCACCTTGTTCATGTCCTGTTGGTCTTGTTGTCACAGGGAGGTATCTGCAGGTAAACTTTTGCTCTGCGTCTTACTTTCCTCCTAGTATCAGGATCATCACAATAGGTGTGTGAAGCAAATCACACATTAGCTGATCTGCTGTCATGCATATTGTGGTCTCTCTGAGCAGTGGACATCGTCTTGCTACTCCAAGCATATAATGGGCAAAATAATCCAATGGGGAGATCTTAAGCCTCTGGCATTTTGGGGACTTGCTGTGAACCTGGAATGATGCATTTGCCTCTCAAAGCTGCAGGAAATGGGAAAAGGAAGGTGTGAAAATTAACTGTAAAAGTGGCAGAATAACAAGATGATGTGAAGGTGGATTTATGGTTGAACTTTATGATCTTGGAGAACTCTTCCAACCTTAAAGATTCTATGATTCTGTGATCTCAGAGTAGAGGAGAACTTGTAAGTAGTATGGCAGTGAATAGAGGCCATTGTGAGACAACACTTCTCCTTTCTTATACTCTTTCCTGGAGAATGAATATAATTCTCTGTCATTTTGGTATTATTATAATATCTATTATTATAAATCTGTGCTTTATTTTTTTAAGGTCTGTCCTGTTCTACCCCTCATTCCCTCAGACTGTGGTCCGTCCTCTCCAACTGACATTTTCTTTAAGAGTTACGGGTTGAAGTGCTTTTCAGTCCTCAAAGCAGATTTAGTGAGCTTCTGGCGACCACCCTGTATAAACTTAGGGAGACACACAGTTGCCAGAGCATGGGATGTGAGCTCCTGGCGACAGGCAAATGGAACATCTCATTAAAATGGGGAGCATTATTTTCTGTTCCACCCTGTGCACAGACTTGGATTCCATTACACTGAGCAAAAAGGGCTTTTGCTCCTCAGCCTGCCCATTAAAAAGCCTTCAAAGAGCATCTGCAACTCAAAATAACATCCAGTTGAATAATTGTCATTTATCTCAATGTTTTATTCCTCTTGCAGGAAAGCAGCACTTTCCTCCAAAGTAGAAGTCTGTTTATCCCAGCAGACAACAAAACTGATCTCTTAATTAGAAAGAAAATCTGTAGCTTGTGACAGAGCAACACGCTCACTATTAAATACTGAGTTTCGAGGCTCCTGGAAAACTGCTCAGTCTGCACAGCAAGACCTTTGCCAGCCGTTCCTTGACAGGCACTGGTATCATTGTACCCTGAGACTGCAGCTATTTGGGGCATTTAGTTTGGACTTGGTCTCAGCTAGGGTTTTGGGAGGCTGAGGGATGATGTGACTTGTCCTCCTGGGTACCACCTACTGTAGTCTGTCCCTTGTGCACACCTTCAGTCAATAAGTTAAACTGGAAGCTTTTTTTAATGTTATGCCAAGTTTAGTCATGATAATACATTATCAAGTGACCTTTTTAAATCTTAACCAGCTTCTTTGAAAAACATTCCCCCCTCCCCCCACCCCGAATCTTTCTATTGATTTTAATGTAAAATAATGCTTTGAAGTTTGCGATTTATAGTCCCCTGAGAGTTAGAAAGTGAAGGCAATGGGTCATATATCCTTATGGTTTTTTTCTTTTTCTTCTTTTCTTGCGTTAGCCCCTTGAGACAATGCATGCCTTCAAGGCAGCACCTTGTTATTTCACCCCATCGAATGCCACGTTGCATTTGCTGGGGATCAAACCTAAGATGAAGAAAAGATAAGAAAATTGGCCATAATGAACTCCAGAAGCAGCAGGCATTTTCACCATGAACTTGGAAACTCACAGTGGAGAACTGAGCTTTAATTCAAACCAGTCCAAATGCCAAACTGTGAGGCTTTGAAGTCTGCAGAGGAATCAGTGGAAATCCTTTGAGCTAAGCAAAGATACTGATATACTTTTTCTTCTTTTTTTTTCTTTCTTTTTTTTTATCCCCAAGCCTTAACTCTTCATGTGCTTCTTTGCTTTTAGGGAAGTAGCCATCTTTATGGGTTAAACCAACAATTAAAACAGGCAACATGCTTCTCAATTTGATAAACTCATGGGCTCTAATGAAATCGTAACTCACATAATTGTTCTCATAAATTAGTCTTCTGATGAGTGAATAAATAAATCCCACTGAAACTTATCATATCCCTGCACTGAAACCTTGTTTCAGCATCATTTTACTCTTTCAATGGAAAGGATGGGAACTCACATCCCTGATTTTCTCCATAACCAAGGGCTGAAATCACTGGGGCTGCCCTGTTTCAGGGTCGGGGTGATACAATGATTGCTGCATTTATTTTTTCTGGGGGGGCTGTGGGGACACAGAGGGTGGATTCACCCTGGTTGCTAATAAGATGTGCAAAAGGGATTTGGGGATTTTGCTGAGAGCTTGGCTTTCTTCCACCCCACCGCAGCTTCAGCTCTGCCTATCTGAGACAGCCTGACATTCTAATTGAGCTGATTGTTCGCTGGGCGACAGTCCCGCAGCTGAACTCACTGCCCAGGCATGTGGGCAATCCAGATTTTACAGATTTAGGCAGAAACATATTAAACTCTAATAGGAAAAATGCAGGGTCTATAATTTTAAAAGCCCTTAGCTCATCAAAGTGTTATTGGTGGGCATCACTGTTGTTCCATAGTTATAGAAACAAACAGTTGTAAAATTCAGAGGGTTGCTTGGTTTGGTTTTTCTCACCCAGGCCTGTTGTTGCCTAAGCAGTTACACAAGCAGAACTCAGGTTTGTTTCTATAAATTCTCCTGACGTTCTCCAAAGCAGAATGTTCAAATCCAGCTAAGAGACCTGTAGAAAACATGTGGGCTGCAGCTCGTTCCTTCTTACACGAGAACATTGACTACTTAGTGAAATTAAATTGTTATCCACAGTTTTCCTCTGAATTTACCATGAGTTTTCCTGATGATTCTGGCAGTTTGTTGTCTCATACCATCTTTTTTTCCCACCCTGAGATCTCTTCCATAATTATAATTCTTTATTTAACTTCATTATGTGCTAGTTTTAGTTTCATTTAAAACACCTAACCCAGAAGCAAAAGCCAGGACACGATTTGGAAGGTCCCTCTTTGCTCAGAAAGCGTTAACTGAGTTCAGGAGCCACTTTTGGGGATTTTGTTTTTTCCTTCATTCTATAAACTGTTTCAGGAGTTGAGTAAGAGGGAAGTGGGGGGAAGATGATGATGTTTTGCCTGGAACGGTTGTTTCTGTATTTTAGATTTCATGCTCTCCTGACACTGATTTCGTCCTCGAACTCCTAATCCCTTTTGACATAGGAAATGACCGTGGAGATGGCTGCTTGGAGAAACAAAGAACGGGGCTTTCAGGAGGCTGATTAGCCTTTGGAGCAGTTGGCCATATATATATATATATATATATATGTACAGCCAACAGTGGGAAAAAATCTCTGAAAAAAGCAACTCAGCCTTCTAAGTTTCACCGATTTGCTCACTGCAATTGAGCGTTTAAAAAACCTTCTCTGCTGGGTTCTCTAATCTGCCTGTCATTTATTAGGCATTTAATTGGTGAATTGGCTAGGAACAGACTAAAAATTATCCAATCTTCTGGAAAATATATAGAAAATTATATAGGGTGGGGGTTTCATCTCCCCCAAATGATTACAGAATGTGATCAGTAGCTTTTGCTGTTTGCAGCAGTCAGTGCTAGCTGCTCAGCTTATCTGTAATCAAATGGGAAGATTTACATTAAGCAAGCAAAGCAGCCTTGTAAAATGTAGGAAATCTAAAGGTAACACTTATATTGTTAAAAAAATCGTATGTGGCTTGAATGAACATCCAGTGTTACGAACCCATTCATTCCACAGTGAGTAACTACAGCAACTATAGTCGTTAGTTCAAAGACCCAGTTCCACAAGCTTTACCGTGATGGATCTGAGCAATGGAGCTGTTTTGATCTGTGCACAATAGAAATTAAAAACCAAAGTGCTGCTTAGAGATGAAATTTCAGGAATGCATCATTTGGAAACAGTTTGTTTGAATCTAAAATTTTTACGTGTGAGTCTCTCTAATTTTTTTTATTCCAATCAGAAATGACAAACGAGCAAAGTAGCCACAAGAGGCAGGAAGGCTTTGGTCCTCCTGGGTCAGGTTTTATGGCCGAAGATACAGCTGCTTTATGTACATGGCAAACATCAAATACAGCTGGGATTGTAGCTTTGGAATACTGGTGTTATGCTGGCATTAGGAAGAAGTCAGAAGCAAAAGCGACCCTTGAGAGTTTGGGTTGGAGTCATGGCTGAAGGAAAGGGTTCAAGTGTGAATTTGAGAAAGGTCGTTTTTGTGTTGGTCAAGGCACTGAAATCATCATTAGGTATCTTAAAACCTTTTGGGGGCCTGATGAAAATATGCTATGCACCACAAATAATTGTTCAGTTAAAGGTACTTGCTGAGGAACCAGTTGCAACTGTAAGATCACCTCATCCTGCCCAGAATGCTCTGGACATCCTCAAAATGTCTTTTTCTAACGATTGTCAAATACCAATTGATTAACTTGTAACCAGCAACCACTGTTTTTTCTCTTTTAAAATTTACACGACGGATCGCAGCGAATTCCTGCTGCTCCTTCTGTTGGCTGTGCTACTAGAAGGTATCTTCAAACCATTGTCACCACACCAGGAGCATCACAAGCATCATGCTCTTCACCCACTGTCTCCTTGGGTGCTCTCATGCATTTCCATCAGTGGATGAGCTGCCCCATGGCCAGAAATTGTGACCCATTCAAGGTTGTAGGGGTGACTCAGTGCTGACAGACCCTACTCACAGCTTGAGAGTGTAGCTTTGGGCTTGTTTGCAACCCGCTTATGATGATCCCACATGTCAGTTGAGGTTTAGCAGCTTCTATGGTATCATAACTTTGGGGGGGATTATTTTAGCAGTTCTCCTTTGGTTAGAAATTAAATAGCTCATCAGTACTTCAAAGTTCAGGGGGAAAAAATCCCTCTGCCACATGCATTTGCTTCAAAACTGCTGCTTTAGTCCTTTGTGAAGGAGGTGGTTTCTACTTCAAACCTCTGTGGGTTTCACTAAGTAGATTTTTGTCGACTGGAAAGTCATAATCAAAAACTGAGCTGTTTTGTCTTCCTCATGCAGTTGTCTCCCTGAGGACAAAACGTATAGGGCGATCATGTCATTTGAAGAAAAAAATCAAAATTACCTATTTCACATTCTATAAGAATTAAAAGAAAATTAGATCCTTTGCTTTTAGCATGAGCTCAGATTGGTGGTGGGACTATCACAAATTACTAAGTCTAGAAGGTGACTTTTGGCTTGTTGCAGCAAGAGATGGGAATTTTTCTGAGTGAGCTTGAACAATCCCAGCAGTAAAGGGAACTTTCAGGTTCATGCTTTGAGATATGAATAACTTCAGTTCTTCCTTTGGAAAGTTAATCTCACCAGGAGCAGCTCCTAGGATGGGGACATGGGGGGATACTGTTGTCTTCAATACCAGCAAGGGATGACATCGGTCAGGTTGTCCTAGGGCTGCATCCAAGGTTCCGGGGATACATTTGTTCTGGAAAAAAGAACATGTCTTGGAAAATATTACTCTGTGTAAAGGAAACCCCTCTGTGCACTTTCACCCATCACAAAATCCAAAACAACTTTCAAGGCTATGTATGTGGGTACCCCACTGTGAAATGAAGGCACCAGAAGGTGTTTGCAACAGGTTTTCTCAGTCAGAAGAGGTTGTGGGTGTCTGCATTGTGTTTGTTAAGAAGATCCATTGCTCTATGAAGAAGAAATTCTTTGCTATCTGCTCAGCTTTACAGTTTTGCTTAGTTGGCATCCTGGCTTGCGAAATGGGGTGTTTGCTAACCTTCATACAGGATTTGAACAGAAATTGAGTAGGTTGAAGAGAGAAACCAGAGTGAAAAGGCCTTTTGCTGAGGAACCTGCGATATAGGTCTCTTGTTTTGTTTAAATCTCAGACAACAGTTTATAGACACAAAGCAATCCAGTCCATCTTCTAGCAAACAAAATGGCTAGCTAGAAGAGCTAGAGCTAGAAGAGTGGCAAACTGAAGTTCAGAGAAGTGTGTTTGGGTGAGATACTTGTATATTAAAGCCTTTTGTCCATGTGACATCCCCAACCTTTCATTGTGGCAGCAGAGAACTAAATATCTTTGCTGGTGCTGCAAAGGTGAAAGGATTTACCAGGAGACAAGTGCCACAAACTGAGATTGCTGTCAGACAGTTTTCCCAGGTGGTGGTACATCCTGTACCAGCTGCCCTTATTTCCTCCTTATCCTCTTGTGCCCTGTGTGTAAAGCAAGATATGATCACATATGTGAAACACAAACCTATGACACTTTATTTCCCTAATCAAGATGAGAGTTTATCAATGGAGGAATTAATAGACCTCATGGGAAAAACTTAAGATGAAGTAGACTTTAAAACTGTATGGGATGTGCAGCCAGCCAGGATCTCACCTTGTCAGAAAACAGGAGATGGGCTTTGCTACCAGGGAGTAGCAGTGTGAGGTTTTATAACGAGTTTGTTCGAGATGGTTTAAGTCAAGAGCCAAAGTAATGTGCCTGCCATTGTTACATTTTCTGTTGCAGAACGGTAGTAATGCCCATTGCAAATGAGTTTGCCCCAGATGTTGTGCTGGTGTCGTCTGGTTTTGATGCCGTGGAAGGCCATCCCACACCTCTCGGAGGGTATAATCTATCAGCAAAATGTAAGTTGTGTATTTACAAGTGTAGAGATCCTAAACTGGTGTAAAGTGCTGCTGTACTGCTGAAGAAAGTACACCAGGTTTTAGATTTTGAGGTCTTGGATTTCAGCAGCAAAATGATCAGCCTTTTTCTTCAAATTTTCACGTGTTTGGTCACTGCATCATAAATATTTTCTTTTGAAGCATTGCATATTTCCATTTTGAGCACAAATCAATTATGCAGGGAAGTTACCCTTTCATCTCTAGTCAGTTCTCTGCAGAAGTTGGCTCCTGAATTAGAGTTATGCTCGTTTTAATGCGAAATTGCAGAAGGAGGCAGTGCCAGATATCAACAGTGTACGGTGCTCTCCATGCGAGTAGAAGTCTGTTTCTTCCTCCAGGAGACCTTGTTAAAAATTTGAGCTGAATATATTTGTTCTCCAACTTTGAAGGAATTCTTTGGGCTCAAAAGAACCTCCTTTTTACTTTGAATCCATGATATTTCACATTGAATGGGAGATGCACTGAAATCCCCCCTTGACTATACTGTGTTTAATCTGGAGCTGTTTTATTCAAGTCAATCAAGAATCTAGTTTTTCTTGCAAAGGATTTTACTTTTTTTTTCATAGTTTTTTTAAACAGGAAACTTATTCTTGACAGCAAACTTTAGAACCTCATAAGGTAGCTCAACCTATAAACTTTATATAAGAATAAAGCAAAGTAGATTTACAAGAGACAAGTTTTTTAAGATATCCAGAAACACTTTGTAATGAGAAACTCTTGTTTACCTGCTTGTTGAATTTCCCATGCTCTGTGAGTCTGGCAAAACAGTTACGGGCTCAGCCTCGAATCTTTTTATCTGGCTGTTAATTTGCCAATTTGCAGAAGTGCTCATGGGGGTCACTGCAAAACAGAAGACAGGAAGCCTGGATTGTGGAGGAAGGGTAGAAATACCCTAGGTTTTCGTTTGCTTGGATTTTTTTTTCTTTCTATTTTTGTTTTTTTTGTCTCTTGGAGGGGGAAGGTTGCTTTAAGGACACATTTTTTAAATCCTTGCAGCTTGGTTCTGTTTTGTTTAAAGGGTAGAAATGTATCGTGTGTCGTATGATCAAAGTCCAGTCTGCCCCAAGAATTTTTATAGCATATTATATACAGGAACGAACGTCTGTTAAGAACTAAATGTCAGATATCTCTGGGGCACCACGATGCTGCTATCAGAACTGAGAGCACCAGCAGCAATTTCACTTATTTCCCCTTCCCCTCCTCCCTCCTCCATGGCTGCTCTGACTTTGCATCTTCCAGAGTAGGGCAGAGAGCTGCCACCTTCCACCTTTTTTCCTTTCATCCAAAGAAGATACTTAGTGTTATGTTTAATTTGGGGTGCTGAGCATCTAGGATAAACTCCCATCTCATGGAGGAGATCCAGGTCCATGCTGCTGTGCACATAGCCGAGGAAATGTGACTGGAATTCTGCAGCGAGTGTATTAAAATCCAACCTGGCTTATATTATGCATTGAGTCCTTTCAGATCCCTTGTGGTTTTTTTAGTATGATGTAATTCCTTTCTGTAATTCTTTGATCCTTTGCCAAGAGCTTGATTCCAGCCCCAACCTTTGCCCTTCTCCTGCATTTCCTCTTTTTCCCCTCATTACAGGCTTTGGGTACCTGACGAAGCAGCTGATGGGCCTGGCCGGGGGTCGCATCGTCCTGGCCCTCGAAGGAGGCCACGACCTGACAGCCATATGCGATGCCTCAGAAGCATGTGTGTCTGCTTTGCTGGGAAACGAGGTACAGAAACAGGCAAAACCTCTACCCCTCTTCAACTCCTCCTCCAAAGGAGTGAAAAAAGTCAAGTTTTTGTCACCATTTTGTGTCTTGAACACATGCTGGTTCACAGACCACATGCTGCATTTGTTTGTAATCTACTTATAGTCCATATTATTAGGGCTGAAAGAGCTGAGGATTGAATTTGGGTTTATTCTTTATCCAAACAGTTTGTTTTGCGCTCTGTGGAAAATTACTAATTAGTTTATTTCTTTCTGAAGTTGTTGTCCAAGCCTTCCCTTCTCTTTGCATCCCCTCTCTAGCACTACAGCCTGTGCCTGCTTTGTTGGGCAACTTGCTTGACATTTGGTTTGGTTCCATGTTAAGTTTGACAGCTTCTGCACCTTGCCACGCTCAAAAAGCCTCAACTGTGTCACAGAAGTTGACATGGAAAGGCCTGGGAGTAATTGCAAGACACACAAGTCTAGGTTTTAGGTTCTGGAGGTAACAGGATTATTTTCTTGCAGAGGAAATTTCAGATACTTCTGCTTTTCTGATTCCTCATGCCTGTCCTCCCTAATGCAGCCTGGCTGTCAGCTCTAGCTGGCACCAAATGAGCAACATCATCCAATGTGGTTAACAATTAAAAAATTTGGAGTGGTGATATTTGACATGTTGTTGGCTTTGGGGAGTTCAGCGTTGTGTACTGCAGAAATATGGCAGGAAAAAACAGATACAGAGATAAGTACTTGGCAGCAAAATCCCAGACTGAGGTTCTTGTTCCTCTGCTGTCTCTATCTTTGCAAACACTTCATAGATTCATAGAGTTCAGGTTGAAAGGGACCTTAAAGATCATCTAGTCCCAACCCCCTGCCATAAGCAGGGACACCTCCCACCAGGGACACCCACAGGTTGCTCAAGGCCCCATCCAGTCTGGCCTTGAACACTTCCAGGGAGGGAGCATCCACAACCTCCCTAGGCAACCTGTTCCAATGGCTCACCACCCTCATTGTGAAGAAGAAATTAAATACGCTTCTTCAGTTTGTGTTGAAGAAGCATATTTCTGTATAATTTGTGAGCTTTTGATGGTGAGTAACTGGTTAGTTTGGATCAAGCCTCCCTTCTGTTTCACTTGTAATTTTTGGATGCTTGGTCTCCACATGAAGCCCAAGTGGTTGAGTCTTGAATAGGCACAGTAGACAGCAGAAGTGACTTCATTTTTAATTTTGCACTTTGCTCAGAGAAGCAGGTGCTTGCTCAAGCTATGGCCCTGGGCAGGGTCCCCATGCAGTATTTGCCACAGCAGGAGCTCTGAAGCTATTCAAAACAACCATTGAGAATTGTCAGCACAAATTAAAACAACAGCACGCAGTGATTCCATAGGCTACATACAGCTAAAAATATCACCCTTGGGAAAACAACCAATAGTTGCAGATGGCTGTGAAGTCTTGAGTAGCATTAAAGGCCTGGCTAGTGTGTTTGAATTTGTTTGGGCTGTCTCTTTAATTAAGAAATTGCTCTCAGTGCTAATAGAAATAAGCAAATCTCAGAAGGCCACAGTAAGAAAAACAGGGACACAAGGAAGCTGCTGAGATTAGCTCTGGAATTGTGTTCCACAAGGCATGTACCTGCCTGTCAGATGGTGAAAGAAGGAGGTTCCTCCTAAAGTTGTCACTTGCCTTGGAGGGGGCAACGAGGGTCTCTTAGCGCCATCTTTTGTTGAAGAGTCCTAGAGGCAGGAGGTTGTGTGGTCAACACCCAAAGGTGCAGCACCTGAGAGGATAAACAAAGCATTATTTCAGCTCTAGGTCTGTCTCCAATGGGAGGTAACATCTGGGGATGCTGATCAACTGACATTAGCAGACTTGCTAAGACGCACAGTTTGGTGACCATCAGCCTTTCTTATGCCTGGGAAGTTGGAGCAGGGAGCTTGGTTCTGCATGGAGGAACAGGTTGGCTATGCTTGACTTCCAGCCTGCTGTAGAAGTGCTCTGTCTTGTAGCATCCACGTTCCATGCAAAGGATGACAGTGCCTGGGGAAATCTTGTGAACCAGGCCATAAAACAGCTGGGATTTATCAAAAGCATCTGTTTCAATCATCCAGCATCCCATCTCTAAGCATCCAGAGAACATCTGCTCCTTGGCCTTGGCCAGGCAGCACTGATAAGGCTCTAAAGCTCAGGAGCCAGCTGCTACATAAGCACGAAAGCAATGAAGGTTTTATTGCAGCACCCATCTCTCCCAGGCTGACAGCTGATGGCACTGTTGTCACCACCACCAGTTTCTGTAGCTCCAGCCACCTTCGGGTGCAGCCTGCTCTAATGGCAGGATGTGCTTTGAAGGGGAGACAGAGGACATAAGGTGTGAAGGATGTCATCCTTCTTGCTTAATGGGCTCCTGTGACGCGGATGGCTGGCTGCGACGTGGAATGCAGATCTGCATGCAATCAACAGGCACTTGATCCAAGCCACAGACGTGTTTGGAAGCAATAGCTTGGAGATTGATAACTACATGAGTGGTTTCATTTAGTAGCATGAATATAGATCCTTAAAGGAAAAAAAAATTAATAATCTTGGGCTTTCTTTAATCATTGAATCAGGTCAGCTTTTAAAATACTAAAGATGGACCTGTTCTCAGTTGTCCTAGACTGTATGAGGCTGCTCAGATACCATGGTAACATCCCCCGACATCACAAAACAGGAAACACTAGTTTTATCGGGGTCTTTTTATAAAATCTTTTTAATACAAGGAAGTTGGAGGGAACGGCTGCTGCTTTGCCCCACGGCCCTTTGATGAAGTTTGATCTACAGCGTGTGAGATAACTTTGCATGTGTCCACATGGCCAGGCATTTGCAGCCAGCGATGGGCCGTGGGGCGGGAACTTTACTGGCAGAGGAGTGGGGCTGGAGTTTATGCAGGGAAATGGTAGGAAATTAGGGGAATGCTGCCAGTCCCCAAAGCGTCTGTGTTCACCAGTGGAGATCAAAACTCCCGCTTTGGAAAAAGCAAGAGCCCAGCCTGTTCCCAACTGTCCAGGAAATTAAAATATAGCTTGAGTTTTGCAGCAGGTTATTTTAATGTGGAATGGGTTAGTGTCATAGAGTCATTCTGTTTGGAAAAGACCTTTGAGATCATTAATCACCATTAACCCTACTGTACCAGGTTCACCATTAAATCGTCAAGTGCGGGTGTTTGAAAATGTTGGTATTGTGTTTTAGTTAGAAATTCAGGGGAGTAAAGCTGATGTGACTTAAGCTGAGCAATCGGAGACAAGCGTGATGCAGGGAAGATCCAATGATGATAATTTAGACCAGTAAGCCACCATTCTTCTCCCATTACAAAGCACTCTTGTGACCTTTTGCTCCTTCCACTATGGGCATCACCAGCCTTTACCCTTCAAGTGTGTATTAGACATGTGATGGGAAGTGTGTGCTGGGCAGACATGACTGGGGAGACATGCTGGGGGACGTGGTCCTAGAGTTCACCATCACCTGCAGTACTAGCTTGTGGCTGCTGCAAATGCTTTGTGGTGTCGGACCCCAAATATCCCAAATAAGCAAGAAGTTCATATAAGTGGCTGATTAAAACTTGTCTAATGTCCCACTGGTATTTCCTTCCTTTTTCAGGTGAATGGTGCGTGGGGCTGTTGTCTCTGAGTGTGCTAGTTCAGGGGAAGGACTGTGCTATAGCCAGTGATCACAAGACAAGTGATGTCCCCAGGTCTCAGTGTTTGGGCCAGTTCTCTTTAAGATCAGTGCTTTGATACTAGTGCTTTAACATCATCTCTATAATACCAGTAGTCTTGACAAGGAGATGGAACATACCCTCAGGAGGTTTACAGATGACACCAGATAGGTGGTAATGTTGATCTGCTTGAGCGTAGAGAGACTTTACACAGGGGTCTGGACAGGCTGCACTGATGGGGCAAGGCTAGTGGTATGAGGTTCAATAAGGCCAAGTGCCAGGTCCTACACTTGGGTGACTGCAATCCCCTGCAGTGCTCCAGGCTTGAGGAAGAGTGGCAGGAAACTGCCTTGTGGAAAAGGATCTGGAGGTGTTTGTCAACAGGAGCTAATTATGAGCCAACAGTGTACCCAGGTGAACAAAGACAGTGATCATCACCACGTACTGGGCACTGATGAGGCCACACCTCAAATCCTGGCTTCTTTTTTAGGCCCCTTACTCTAAGAAGGACATTGAGGTGCAAGAAGGGAAACGAAGCTGGTGAAGTCTGCAGCACAAGTGCTCTGAGGAGCAGCTGAGGGAGCTGGGGATGTTTAGCCTGGAGAAAAGGAGNGGTGGAGGAGCTGGGGATGTTTAGCCTGGAGAAAAGGAGGCTTGGGCGAGACCTTGCTCTCTACAGCTCCCTGAAAGAAGATTGGAGTAAGGTGGCAGTTGGTCTCTTCTCCCAAAGAACAGGAAACAGGATGAGAGGAAATGATCTCAAGTTGTGCCAGGGGAAATTTACATTGGACATGAGGAAGAATTTCTTCACTGACATTCCTTATTAAACATTGGAATAGGCTGTTGAGGGCAGTGATGAAGTCCCCATCCCTGGAGGGATTGAAAAGCCTTGTAGAAGTGGTGCTAAGGGACACGGTTTAGTGACCTGACAGTGCTGGGTTAATGGTTTGCCTTGATGATCTTACAGGTCTTTTCCAACCAAAACGATTCTGTGAAATGATTCCCACATGTGGCTGGTTTGCCTGGTGTTGCGTGCTTGATACCAGTATCAACAGAGACGCATTAGAAAGCTCTTAAAGATTTGTTCAGAAATTGCTTTTTCCTTCACTTAATGTCATACAGAAGCCTATTTGAACCTAAATTATTTTTAGAGTGAAGAATATATAAAAACTGCAATCCATAATTACTAAATCTGGAATGGAGCAATTTTTAGTCCTCGTGAAGTACCTATCGAATGGCTGCCATGTGGTTGCAAGAGCAGATCTTTTGGCTGGAACATCTCTTGGCTTTGAACTGAAGTTGCAGTTAAAGTTTACCATTGATACTTTTTTTAACTATTAGAATGTGACTGCTGCCTTGCTGGGAAATATTTCTGGCTGTGCCTTGGCCACCCTTTTCAGATACAGTTAACAGCTGTGCACACGTCTTGGTTTGGATGTCCAGCTTGTCTGTGGTGAATTCGTGTCCTTAATGGAGTTCTGGGGGATGGAGGTGGGGAGGGAGAAGAAATTAAATAAGATGAGATTAAAAAGTATGGTCTTGCAAAGCATCAGATCTGCTGAGAGATTTTTGTTGCGTATTTAGTTGTGACATGTCTTGAGCTCTTAAATCTAACACAAGGCATTGGCCACGCACATGAGCTAGGCAGAGCTATTTTGCTGGGGCATCCTTAACCTGCCAAGCAGAAAAGAAGCCAGTATCTACCCCAATGTCAACTGTTAAAAGCAAATAACCCCATCTCCTTCCAGAAGAGCCATGGCTGGCTGCTCTGTGGCACCCATCTCACAAATGAGCCAGGTGAAAAACACCATGAAGAAGGATGTGGTTTTCAGGGTGTTGATCTTATCTTTTCTGTGCTGACTGGCAGCTGTTTGGGCTGGGATGGATCCAAGCAGAGCTTTCTGACAGGCAAGAGAAAAATACGTTCTAGAAAAGGGGAGCAAATGCTGCCAAGCAAGGAGAGGGCATTTCTCTTACTCTCACTCTAGTCTCATTCTCCCTTCTTTCCCCTGCCATGGCTGCTGGAGCACTTTGATGTATCCAGAATGAAATGGGAAAAGTGATGCTGAAAGGTGACACCATCAGCATCGTATTGTTTGTATGGGTTTCATATGAAGGCTTTTACAGATAGATCCACACTACAGAACTTTGCTCCAGTGTAACTGGAGATAAGCCTAGAGAAATATCTGGAGAAAGACTGACAGAAGGTTCTTTAGAGTGACATTTCCTGGGGACCTCAGCACAACAAAGACATGGTGGAGTGGGTCCAGAGTAGCCCAGCAAAACAATGAGAGGGCTGGAACCCCTCTGTTGTGAAGGCAGACTGAGGGAGTTGGGGTTATTTGGTCTGGAGAGGGCTCCATAGAAACCTTATAGTGGCCTTTCAGTACTCAAAGGGAGTGCTGGAAAGATGGAGACAATCTTTTTAGCAAGGGCTTTCGTGGCAGAACAAGGAGTGATGGTTTTAAGTTAAAAGAGTGGAGAATCAGACTAGATCTAAGGAGGACAATTTTTACACTTGAAGTTGGTAAGACACAGACCCAGGTTGCCCAGAGAGCTGGTAGATGCTCTATCACTAGAAACATTTGAGATCATGTTGGACTTCAGGGCTCTGAGCAACCTGCTCTAGTTGCAGATGTCTCTGCAGCCTGCAGTTGTGTTGGACTAGGTGATACTGCATTGACACTGAACAATTTTGGGGAGGCTTTCTGTGTCATCTTTTAGAAGTCTTCACGCCAGCAGACATTGTATTGCTGTCACCTTTTGCATAAAAAGCAGCAGAAAAAGCCTCGATTTTAATACTGAATTATGAGCCTTGCCCATAACTTCAAGGCAAATTGTTTTTTTTCAAGATCTTAACATCCAGATCTAGTGCAGCTTTGCCTCAGCCAGACTAGCCCAGCAGCTGGTAAGAGACATCAATGGTGGCTGGAGTTAATAGTCATGCTGAGTGTGGCTTTAAAGCAGTGTTTTGCTATTTCTCTGTACCAAAATTATGCTATTTACTCTAAAGGTACAGATTTTTTCAGTTAGGAGTTAATAAATAGCCTGGATTAGGTATTCAGAAGAATTAAAAAAGCCACCCTTGTTATTTCTGTAGAGGAAAACCAGAAGCATAGCTGTTTTCAGTCCCTTTCATTTGTGCATTCTTTTGGTTTTATAGTGAAAAACTTTGCATAAAACATAGGTCCAAGCGATAGTTTAAACAGCTCCTTTGTAAAAGCAGCCAACATCACTTACCTTGTTTTTCTGGTCTGTGTAACAGCATCTTGTACCGTCCACATCAGCAGCTGCAGCAGGATCTTTAGGAATCCAACAAAGCTGCTGCATTTGTGTCTGGAAGAGTATCAAGGTGGAGGAAGCTGCACTGAGAATCACAAGAGCACTTAGAATCATGAAATTATTTAGGTTGAAGGGACTTTATTTGCTCATATTTGCTCATTTGCAAATATTTTGCTGGATTTACTCCAGCCTCCCTGCCATGGGCACGGAAGCCTCTCAACTACACTTGTTGCTCAAGGCCTCATCCAGCCTGGCCTTGAACACCTCCAGAGAAGTGGGGGGGGGAGGGGGTATCCACAACCTTTCTGGACAGTCTGTTCCAGAGTCTCTCCACCCTTGCACTGAAGAGCTTCTTCCTAAGATCTAGTCTAAACCTACCCTCCTTCAGTTTAAAACCATTTCCCCATGATATAGAAAGTCTCAATTTTGGGGGTATTTAACTAAAGAAGGATAATAGGAACCAGGGAAGGGTTGTGGAGGCCTTGTACCACAGAGCCACTTGCTAAGCCATGCTTAATGCCTCAACTCTAATTGAGATAACATTTCTTCAATGTTCCTCTCTCTCTTTCTTCAGCTTGAACCTCTTCCAGAAAAGGTTTTCCAGCAGAGAGCAAACCCTAACGCAGTGCATTCAATGGAGAAAGTCATTGAGATACACAGTGAGTATAGCCATGTTCTCCTGCTGGGTTGCCCTGTGGGACACCTTTTTGGCTTCTTGAGCACGAGCTAGTATTAAAAAGTCTAAAATCTCTGTGAAGGACCAACTGTGCTGCATTTGGAGTGTGCCTGTATATCTTCAAAGGCAAGACAGGTTTCTCCAAATAAGTGTCATTGGGTGTTGTGGCAACCCGTTAGTTTAGAATGGAGAGGGATGAAAGAGTGTTGCATAACATTGCTAATATTTCAGGTTTATTTAGCTGAGGAGGTTAAAATCATTGTGGTTGAAGCTTTCCTGCAGATGCTGTCGGGGAATGAAATGAAAGAGCCTGAGTAACATTTCATGACTATGTCCTGACATCTTCTGCCTTGAAATGCATGTGATGTGTGTGGGATATTCTCCCATTTCATAGGGGGAAAGTGTAGTTTAAAATGCACCTAACTAGTATTTTTCACCCCTGAAAAATTCCCAGTGGCTTTAAAAATTGGAATTACGTGTCCATAAGCTGTCCTTCAGTGAGGGCTCAGCAGCACCTTCAGCCTGCCAGTGACTTTTATGGGTTTTTTTCCCTGAAAATGAGCAAAGGGACTTTGAGTATGACCCTCAGATCTGCTGCCCAGCACAGGAGAGGCAGAGATTTTTGAAAACATGTCTCTTGTCTGAATCTGCTGCCCTCACTGTACACGCTTTTCAGGCTTTTTTTCTGTGGCTTCTTGAGTACTCCGTGGCCTGCCTTGGGACTGAGAGAACATCCTTCATTCTCTCCCCCTGAAGCCATCCCTGTGCTATTTTCATTTTAAAAAAGGGTGGAAAATTGCCAACATAAAAATGAAATGCAACTTGGTCTTCTTTAGTCTTAGGTAATTTGCCCACAAAAGGAATGTGGCAGTTAGCCACTAGTGCAGATGTGCAATCCACATCTTGACCACATCCTTACACTCTTCTCACATCTTTTTTCCTTTGCTGTAAAGATTTCTTATGGTTTGAAACAAGGAAACGTTGGGGTTTTGAGTAAGTTATTGTGTATTATGAAATATGGAAGTGAGAGTGAGGGTGGATCAAGGTTGTGTTTTGCATAGGTGTGACGAGTCTTCCTCAGGAAGTTCTCAACCACGTGTTAGGCTTTGGAAAGTGGGAGCTCAGTGCTGGACCTGAAAGGGTGTGTGTGCCCTGACTGTCTGTCTCTTCTCACTTGTCCCAGGCAAGTATTGGCATTCACTCCAGCGTTACGCCTCCACAGTGGGGTACTCCCTGGTTGAGGCTCAGAAGTGTGAGAATGAGGAGGCAGAGACGGTAACAGCCATGGCATCTCTGTCAGTGGGTGTAAAGCCAGCTGAGAAGAGGTGAGTTGCATTTTCTCCTGGTTATCATCACATCTCGGTCTACCCAGGCAGGAGGACCTGTGGTGGGCAGCCTTCTGGCTTAATCTTCTCCTTTGAACCATTGCACACACATTTCCCTCGTCTTCTGTCTGTCCTCTGTGGGTTCCACAAAGACCTCCTTGGGCTGCAGGAGACCAGCAAAGCCATGAACTCGGTATGTGACCTTAGTAAGGTGCAGGCTGTGCCTGAACCCTCTGCTCCAATCAGAGCTGAACTTGATTTCCAACCAAGATAGGTAAGGCGCAGGCTGTGCCTGAACCCTCTGCTCCAACCAGAGCTGAACTTGGTTTCGGACTGTGAGAAGAAATTGATTTTGCAGCAAAAAATGTTGACATTGCACAAGTGAAAACAGATTGTCTCACAACTCTTCTTGGTGGCAAGTTCTCATTCCAGGTGAGACAGCTGACCACAACTGCCTGGGTAGGAAGGTGGGAACGTGAGGTATTGGACTTAACACACAGATTGTCCAACTCTGTTGCGCTCAACCTTCTTTTCTCTCTTCCCTACCTTCCCATGCTGCCTGGCCATGAAATCACCCAGACCCGATGATGAACCCATGGAAGAGGAACCTCCCCTGTAGCATTCACCTTTGAGCTGGAGTTCTCCTATTTGTTCGTCTTCGTCTTGAAGCTCTGCGAGGAAGCTTTCTCTTGTTACTCCTGTGTCCTGTCACGTTTTTTTCAGAATACGGAAGGACAACCAGGTGTAAAGCAAAGCAACAGAAAAACAAAATCTCTCCTTATCTGTATGCGTCTGCAGTATCTATTTGCTGAAAAAATGCTGGTGAAGAGCAAGTAAAGGACTGACATGCTGGGCACTCTTCCTCTGGTCCTCACTGGGAGTAGAAAGGGGAACAACGCCCATGAAGTCTTTGGCAGAGTTGCCAAAAAGCAAAAAACAAGAAAAATTTTAGAAATATCAAAGATTCAACAACACATAAAACGAAACAAACCTTAATGTAGAACTGGTGCTTACGATTTGATGATCCACGATTCAGCAATCTCCGCTTGAACCACTCAACCCATCTTGTAGTTTCATTTCTTGGATTTTTTAACTGGCTCTTGCCTGCCTGTGAGTCAATGACATTCTTGTTGAAACCAGAACAATGGGAGATGGTGTATTTCTAATGGGGAGGGACAGAGAAAGAGGGACTTGTCTTACATCTGAAGGAACAGGAAAGAAGAGAAGGGGGAATCGGTAGCCCAGATGGAGTCGGCTTTATTGTCTCCAAAGCCATCTGAAGATGAGTTTGTGCCTTTTTTTTTAATTGATGGATTTGGTGCAGCTGGATTTTTCTGAAGTTTGAGGAACAATGCCTTAAGTAAATAAAAAATAATTAAAAAAAAAAAGACAAAAAATACAAAACGAAACAAAAAAACCCTACAAAGAATGCAGCAGTTCATGAATATTTTTCCTCTGGTTGGGAAAGCCAAGAACTGCCATCAGGAAGGAAGACTTGTTGGCTTGTGCTGGCATGATGGTGGGAAGCAGGCATCAGCTGAACAGAGCGTCTCCAAAAACTGTCTACAAGTTTGGATTTGGTTTTTTTTTTTCTTTCATTGCTGTTTAAAAAAAAAAAAGGAAAAAAAAAAGAAAAAAAGTTATGGTAGTTGCCAAAAAAGTGGCAAATACTGTTGGGTCTTTGAAATTCAACCATTTTTAAAAAGAAATTTTCCAATGTTTTCTCTCTTCTACATTATCTAGTAATTGAACTTATCGATTTGGTTGTCGAAGCATGTATTAGACACAAACGCAGGTTTAAGACTGGAATGCTTTTTATGAAAAGCAACTAGCATGAGACATTGCTTAAATTGTTAGGTATAAATATATATATGTGTATAATGTATATTCCAAATGTATTCCAAGCGTAGAAACCAGATTCCTATGAATTATTGATAAAAATATTTATGATGCATTTATAGAAAACTATATGTAATAAATGCATACAATAACAGTAGCCATTGGAAGCTCCCTAGGGACAGATTTGAGAATTTGGAATGTAAATGTGCTTTTGGGGAAAGGATCCAGGTTGAAACTCAAGGACTTTGAGACACGACAGGAAAGTTTTTCAGAAAGCCAACACGTTAGCCACTGGGCAACTACCCTAAACATTTGTATTTTAATTTAAAGTTTTTAGTTGTGATCCTTTTCTAACAAAACAAAAGAAAAAAATGAGTTTTTTATAGCAAAGACTTATGAATTTGCTGTTAATTTTTATATCGATATTTCACGAAACCCTCAAGAAGCCTTGTTTGTGTGACTCTGACGTTTATTTTCTATTTGGCAGGTTTTCATTTCTGAACGGCAATAGCGTCTAAACCTTTTTTCCTCCCACTTTTCTTGCCTTGTATGTTATTTTCCTTTTTATTTTTATTTTCCTTTCCATTTAGTTTTATAGTTTTTAATTCCTTTTCCTTAAGTCTTTTCTACAGTGAGCAGCTTTCTGCAGGTGTAAGGAACCGTGGCAGACTGTCAGAGTTTATTTTTTCCAGAAAGGATGCGTTTTGTCAAAGGAGGAGGGAACGCAATGGGCTCTTTTTGTATGATACCGCCAACTGTATATTTCCTCAGTTCTCTTATAGTAGCTGTTGTAAAGAAAATAAGGAGTTTCCTTACCTTCGACACCATAGTATCCCCATGGGTGATGTCTTTGTCCTCGGCACAATCGTAGCGAGGATTCCGGGCAGCTCCAGCCCGCTCGCTTGGGGAAGGCTTGTGAAACGCTCGTGGGCAGCTGGTATTTTCTCTCCGCTGGACAGACGGACATGCACGCACACCTCCCCACCCTCTTCTTCTCTCTCTTTCTCTCCTCTCCCTCTTCCTATCACTGGGAACTTTTTCCCTGAAGGTCTTGTTTTCCCCCCCTACTTGTGGGGCAGAGGAGCAGCAGCACCCTGCCACGAAGAGCCATTGGTGAGCAGCTTGGAGGAGAGCACACTGGCCCGTGGTGTAGGACAGCACACACCCCTCGTCCCAGCTACCAAGGATAGCTTTCCTTTTAATCATGGCAATGATTTCATTCTGTTACGATGACGACTGATGGGGTTGCTTCCAGGAACTTGTGGGGCTTTTTTCCAGTTCCCGAAGCAGCCATTTTCATTCCATTCAGGACTCGCTCGTGGGAGGGGTTTGAAGCCTAACTGTACGTGTGAGCAAATGCAAGAGACTTTTTTTTCTTCCTAGTTTCATAATGCAACTTCAAAACCACACACTACTGTATTTGAGTTTTACAAACCCAAGTACGTGCTAGAATTGCAGAGAGCTTCGGTCGCGTAGGACCATCCTCAGCATACCCTAAAAATAATCTTCCCATGTTCAACCACGACATATCTGGAGATGTTGTGGCGTGGGAGTTTTTTTCCAACCCACCACTTTGCTGCTGTGATCTAGAATTAATCTGGCTGCCGAATCTGGTGACTGACTTTTCAATTGTCCTTTTGCTGTGTCCCCGCTGTGGGCAGTAACCATGTTTACATGATTGTTTCCGTCATCAGCTCTTCCCTGGAGGGTTTTTGCTTTTCTCCTCTTGGTCGTGGCAAAGTTTTTTTGTCTTTTCCTTTTTGAGATCCCAAGAGCTGCTGGCTGGCCGCACCCAGCTGCTTTTTTTCCAAACATCGGAGGAGCTTGTCAGGATTCCACCTTCCATCGTTTCTTTCCACCTTTTAGCTCAGCTCTTTGCCAGGGATTGAAAGCTTTTGCCCGAGCTGTTGCATCTTGTTTCCTCCAAGCTCCCAGTGACATAGTTTTGTCCCAGCAACTCCCTGGGCCAGCTAGGGATGCTCTTTGGGTACGGAAAGCAGGGAAGGAGCCCTGATTTTGAGGCTCACTGGGGGTTTTTTCACCTTTTGAGCCATTAGCTTCTTCGTTTCAGCTGACTTTGCCATAGGGGCAGCTGCACCAACAGGGCAGGATCCCAGGATGCTCCCACATCCCAGTGCAGTGCTGGCTGGGGCATCCTGCTTGAAAAGAAAGGAGCATCTTGAAATTGGCTTTGCAGAGAATCGAGGCCCAGTTTGCAGTACACAAGTAACCATTGGGTTTGGTTTTGGTTTGGTTTTTATTTTTGTTGGGTTTTGGTTGTTGGTTTGGGTTTGGGGTTGGTTTGGTTTTTTTTTTTTTTCTTTCTATGCAAAACATTCCTTTTTTTTTTTTTTATTAGTCGCAGTCACGTATTCATTCCATTCTTCCTTTTGTAAACTTTTTTGGGCCCACATCTTTTATGGGCATTGATATATATAAATATATATATAAATATATATGAATATATTTTTTTAAGTTTCCTACACCTTGAGGTTGCATGGTCTGTAAGGTTGGCATGTCTTTATATTGTATACAGATTTTGCACGCCAAACTTGGCAGCTTTGAAAATGGAAAAAGAAAAAAAAGAATAAAAATAAATTGTGGTTTTTGGGGGGGCGTTTGGGTCGGATTGGGTTTTGGTTGGTTGGTTGGTTGGGGATTTTTTCTTTGTTTTTTCTTTTTTTCTTTTTTTCCAGTGGGGTTTTTCGTTGTTGTTGGTTTGGGGAGGGGGCATAGCTGGGGATTTCTTTGTTGGGTTTGTTTTTTTGTTGTTGTTTGGTTTGGTTTGGGTTCAGTTTTTTTTTTCCTCTCGTGGCATTTGCAGACACTAAAGGTTGGGACGTTGTTGTCACACACACACACACACACACACACACACACATATGCACGCGCTCACCCACACAGCTACATGTGAAGGAAGGAGAGTGGAATCGTTTTTATTTGGGTTTTTTGCGTCTTACTGACCTTGATAAGGAATTGTGCTTTTTATTGTTTAAAACAGAAGAGTAAATAAAAAGGACTACTTAAACATTTCTCATTTTAAGAAGAAAGAAAAACAGACGTTTATCTAGCACTTGTGACTTACCAATAGAGTTTATTGTATTTATGTGGAAACAGTGTTTTTAGGGAAACTGCGCGGAACACAAGAAGTAAAACTGCCTGTGTCGTTACCAGTTTATACTTTTTAATTTTTTTTTACTTTTGGGTTGGTATTTTGGTTTGATTTCTCGTCTGGGTGGGGAGGTTGGATGCAACCCTTTGTCACCACACGTAGTCATGAATCCTAAAGGAGATGAAGCGGTGAGGACTGTAAAGAGTTAACTCTTCAGCACAGTGGCGTTAACTTTTTTAAGATTGCTTTTCCATGATGTATTATTGCTAGGTTTCACTTTAAACAGTCGTGTACTGTGCAACACTGTGGTTTAAAACGAGACTTTACATCAAAAGGAAAAAACCATGTTTCTTCATTGTCACAAGGTTGAGCTTGTTCTCAGCTCACCTTCACTTTGTCTTTGATATTGATGAGAATAAAAAAAAAGTATCCTATTGAAAGAAAAATAAATTAACACTTTTCTGTGCTCCATAGTGGAGGCGCTATTTTCCAATTTATGAGGATGACAAACTTATATATATATAATATATATATAAAAAAGTGGGGAGGGACGGGGCAGGGCGGGGAGGGGTTGAAACATTATTCACCCGAGAGCTTATTACAGATATGTAGTTATCAAAAAGTTGTAACTATATTATATTCTACTTTATACCTATACATGCTCAGTATGACGTCACCATTGGTAGCAGCTACCAGTTTACGCTGTAATTTAGACACAATTTCACTCTTATTGTATGGACCCTACTTTAAGTGATGGTAGCATTCTCTGTGCTGAATTTTCTGACGATCCTTTCTTTTACTTGGTGGAGTTGGAATATCTTTCTCATTCTTGTTTTTTCATTTGGGGTTTGTTTTGCATTTTTTTTTTCCCTCTTCAATCTTTCTTTGGTTTTTTTGGTTTTTTACTGGCCAATGGTGTCTTTCTCTGACAGTACCGATTTCAATTTCAACTTTATTAGGAGTCCAGTATTTTGTACCACATTATGACAACTTGTTATTCTTGTGGTGTAAATAAAAAGAAAAAGTTAATTATAGTACCACCATGGTTTCTGTTTGCTGATCTTCTTTTTACCTGTTGTGGAAGGGGGCATCTCAGCACTTAGCTTTGATCCAAAGATAAGTGTGTTGGGATGTCCCTGGTAGGGAAGTTGCAGCCCAGTTTCCTTGTTGCTCCCAAAATGTGTGTTGACAGGTGCCAGCATGAAGGGATTGTAGAACAGTTGTAAAAAATTCCTCCTCGTGCAGTTGTTTGTTCTCTGAAGACAGCTGGGTATGGACCTGTCAGACCACGAGCTGGCTTTGTAGGGAGCAAGGCAGGATACCCAGAGATCCTGGTTATTGCTTTCACATGGCACCTGGATCTGTTAGGCCATGGCATGTACACCTTCCAGCAGATGTTCTTCACCTTCGGGGTAAGTCTTGTGTCCATGATTGTCTGGTTCTTTTCTGCCCAGTTGTACAGGCAGGGTGGATGGCTGGTCTGTGCCCCATCGGAGCAGATCCTCCACATTGTGGCTCAGATGAGGTTCTCAGTGTTGCACTTCGGTTCAGATAGGTAAAGCAGGTGGTCTCATTCAGGCTTGGTTTTCCTCTTTTTAGCCTCAGTGTCATCCTGCTCGTCACTGGAGCCCACTGAACAATCTAAAATCAGGCTCCTACATATGAGCCAGCTAGAAGCGTCCTCCAATTGCAGGGTAACCAGCTATGCATCAGTGTCTGTACCCTTTCACTGTTTCCCTCTTGGATGGTAAGGATCAGACCTTGGAGTTCACATTTTAGCTCCAATTGTAATCTGAGAAGGTCAGAGCAGGCAGAGCTCATATTTGTAGGCAGGGTGACAGCCCTGGGATGTGCCTTGTTTTTGGACCGTGGGTGATGTGGGGGTGGCAGCTGGCTGTAACATGCCAGTATGGCTGGGAGGGCAACCAGAGCTCCTTCAAGAGAGGCTTTTCTGGGCAGAAGTTTAGAAAGGGTCTTGCAGGAACTGGGAGTTTGTCTGCTTGTGTGAAGTGCAGTTGCTGTGTTGTGCAATGTGCCTAGGTAGCCAAGAAGGCCAACGGCATTCTGGCTTGTATTAGTGTGGCCCACAGAAGTAGTGAGGTGATTGTCTCCTGTCCTCAGCACTGGTGAGGTCGCACCTCAAATATTGTGTTCAGTTTAAGGCTCCTCATTCCAACAAGGACACTGAGGGGCTCGAGTCTGTCCAGAGAAGGGCAACAAAGCTGTGGTAAGGTCTGGAGCACAAGTGCTCTTAGTAGCAGCTAAGGGAACCTGGACATGTTCAGACTGGAGAACAAGAGGCTCAGGGGAGACCTCCTTGCTCTCATTAACATCCTGAAAGGAGCTTGGAGCAAGGTGGGAGTTAGTCCCTTCTCCCAAGGAATAAGTGACAGGACAAGAGAGAAAGACATCAAGTTGCACCAGGGGAGGTTCAGGTTGTATAGTAGGAAAAATTTCTTCAGTGAGAGGGTCATTACACCTCAGAATAGGCTGCCCAAGGCAGTGATGGATTCCCCATCACTGGGATGGATTTAAAAGCCATGGAGATGTGGTGCTGAGACACGTGGGTTTAGTGATGACCGGGCAGTACCGGGTTACTGGTTGGACTTGTTGATTTTAATGGTCTATTCTAACCATAATGATTATATGATCCAGCCCAAGTCTTGCAGCCTTGAGGCCTTGTTTAATGGAGAGTGGCAGTTGTGTCAAACAGGACTTAGTGCAGTCTGTTTGGCAGAGACTGCTAATCCATTAGGAATCCCCAGGTCACCCTTGAAAACCTGCTGGTCCAGCTGGCTGGGAAGCAGTATCTGGGACATGAGAGTTGGTGAGCTTGGTCTGCCAAGGCATCTATGATCCAGAGGTACTTCAGTCTCACCTGGACTCACTGCTTAGCATGAGCATGTGGAGGTAATCCTGAAACAAGGAAGCAGAGAGGGTTAAAGTCAGTGGCATGGCACTGGGGTCTCAGTGTGAAGGAAACTATTTCAGTAACTGCTGTTTTAGCCAGAAATCGGTTAATCCTCATGAAAGTTACATTATGCTGCTATGAATGAGGCCCAAGCTCTTTGGTTCCCTCCTAACTCCTGACATGGGACCCTTGGCTTGGTGCAAGGGATGGATTCCCACCAGGGTAGTGACTGCTCCACAACATTTCCCAGGATTTTCCAGGATGACATGGGATTTTTAATTTTTTAACCTCCCAATGGTGTTTTCTCCCTATGTGTGGTTAAATGGGGAGCTACTGTGTAAATGGAAGAGGAAGAAGAAAGTCTATACATCGTGGAAGAAGGGATGGCCACTTGGCATGATTATAAGGCTCTGGTGAGAGAATATAGGGATGCAACTATGAAAGGATCAGTACTGGGACCAGTCCTCTTCAATCTATTCATGAATGACTTGGATGAGGGATTAGGGTGCACTGTCAGCAAGTTTGTGATGATATGAAGCTGGGTGGTGTCGCCAACACCCCAGCAGACTGTGCTGCCATTCAGTGAGACCTGGACAGGCTAGAGAGCTGGGCAGAGAGAAACTTAATGAGGTACAACAAGGGTGAGCATGGAGTCTTGCATCTGGGCAAGAACAACCCCAGGTACCAGGATAGGTTGGGGACTGACCTGTTGGACAGCAGTGTAGGAGAAAGGGACCTGGGGGTCCTAGTGGACAGCAGGATGACTATGAGCCAGCAATGTGCTCTTGTGGCCAAGATGGNAGGGTGTGCGGGGTAGATGATGAAGGAAGTAGAACAGCTCCCTTATGAGGAAAGGCTGAGGGAGCAGGGTCTCTTTAGCTTGGAGAAGAGGAGGCTGAGGGGTGACCTCATTCATGTCTATAAATATGTGAGGGGTGGGTGTCAGGAGGATGGAGCCAGGCTCCTCTCAAAGTCATCTAGTGATAGGACAAGGGGCAGTGGGTGCAAGCTGGAACATAGGAGGTTCCATATAAATATCAGAAGGAACTTCTTCACAGTGAGGGTGTTGGAGCACTGGAACAGCCTGCCCAGGGAGGTTGTGGAGTCTCCTTCTCTGGAGATGTACAAGGCCCACTTGGATGTGTTCCTGTGTGACTTGGTCTAGATGGTCCTGCTGTGGCAGGGGGATTGGATTAGATGATCTTTCTAGGTCCTTTCCGATGCCTAATGATTCTATGATTTTATTCTCTCATGGTCCTTTTCCAAGAATTCTATTTCTTCTTGTTCAGGTAACGTTCAGCTTAGGGTTTTTTGCTGCAGAAGCCACTGTTCCTAAGTGAGGAAGAATGACTAGTGATGAAACTTGGTGAGTCAGGATGGAAATGCCCTTGTCAGGAATACATAGATTTGGTGATAATGTTACTGGGAAAACAAGAGCTCATATACCAACAAAACAGGTTCTCAAGGACATCTGTGCCTTCACAACAAGGGAACTGGGCCCAGTGCTTGGGGATGTTGCAGGAGGACTCGGAGCTGACCTTGGGAAGAGGCTGGGAGGTGATTCACAGTTTTCTCCCTAGAGCAAATTGTTGTGACATTTGATGAAACTGTGCAGTAATGTGGTTGTGCCCTGGTATTTAAGAGCTTTCTGCTGATGATGGGGGGAAAGGCTAAAGCCTGGCCAAGGTGCCAGAAATCTGCTCCCATGGATACAACTGCTGGGATGTCCTCAACATTACGAAAAAGCAACAATCTTGTGTCCTGTGTTGATACAATCACAGCAACGTGTAAGTGGGAGGACATGAAATGCAATTTCCTAAAGTCTCTTCCCAGACAGGTGGTGTTTTAGCAAGAAGGTGCACCTCACGTCACCTGGGGACACAGTGTGAGGGAAAGAGTGGCACATTCAGAAAAACCCACCAGGAAACCCAAGCAGGGCCAGCCAGCATGGGGGGTTGGTGCTTGAAGCTGATGCTCTTTTGTCCTGCTTGCAGGCACCTGTGACCCATAGAGAACTCTCCGGAGACATCACATGTAAATGGAATTTACCTTGAGCAGTAACAAATGCTGAGTCAGGGGGGCTGTAGATGGGCTGCAGGAACACAAGAAAAACCATGTGGGGTAGAGCTCCCATAGACCCCTCTACCAAGACAGACTTTTAAATGCCACAAATAGTTTGCTCCCAGGTTCAACAAACACAGCCAGTGGGGAGGAGGTTAGTTCAGACTCTGGAACACCCGGTGTTAGCCAAATGAGTGTGGTGTGGATGCACAGCAAGGGGATGTGACCTTGTCTAGCAGCTGAGCCTCTCCTCAACCGCTGTATTAATCCCCCCACAGCAGGGTGTGAGAGAGGTGGGAGGAGTGAGAAAGGTTGTGGGTTCAGATGAAGGCAGTGTAATAAGCAAAAGGGCCAGGAGGCTGAGATACTTCTTGATTGAAGAGTGTTGCAGACAGAAGAAGTAAGGATAAGCTTGGTAAAATGATACGGAGCCTTTCCTGCATGGAAAGTTGCTCCTGTGGGAACTACACAGGGAGCAGCAATGGGGAGCAAACCTCTAGAAACCAGTTCTTGCCAAGGGTTGAGAATATCTTCATATTTCATGACTGCAAATGGAGTCTCCCCAGTTGTGGTAATGAAAGGCTTCAGCACGGATGAGGCGCACCTAGAAGGACTAATTACAGGCTGTGAGGTAAAGGGATCATCTCTGCATTTACTGAGGGGATTACTGGGCTGGACCATGGGGTTTCTGTCTGGTTATAAAAATGTAGAGATCTGAGGAGCCGCCTGGCTGGTTATTGCACAGGGCTAAGATTTGTTTCTTGAACTTTCTTACACTACCCAATGCTGAGAGTTTGAGAAGAGCAGAAGCAAACAGCACTTTGCCAGGAGACCCTCAAACCCTGGGCAGCTGCAGACATAGGAGCATCTTCCACTTTGGGACCAGCTTGATGACAGCAGCAGTCTGGGAGTGGAGCTGACATCATCCCTGCTGTCATGTGCTTTGCATTCTATGCCCAGAAAAGGACAAGGAACCTCTCTGGGACAGTCATGGAGTTTGGTCCAGAGCAGTAGGAATGGTGAGTCTGCTCTCCATCATGACCACCTGCATGGGGAGATGGTCACCAGGCACCCTGCACTTTTCATCTTCCAGCCTGGGGACAAACAGCCATGCAAGAGACATCCCTGGTCTTCAGACCTAGGGGGATAGCGACAATGGGCCAGGTGTCTTCTGAATGTCCACTAAGTAAAAGCAAACCTTCCTTTCCACATTTAAAGGACACTTGGTGCTCCAGTAGCAATAAATAGGCATCGTGAGCCAGGTCCTGAGAAAATGTGGTGGCCCACATTGCTACCCTGCTGTAGAACCGCTCTACCTGGCCAGGTGTGTGTGGGAGTGTAACAAAACCACCCCGAGAGATTTCTCCTGGGTGGCCACAGGTATGGGGAAAACATAACATTTTCTTGCTGTACAGGCGTGATAGCACAGGCAGAGCGTCAGTGCACACCAGCCATGGACAGCTGACCTTCATCTGCTTTTTTTATGGGCCTCTGAGTTGTTTTTATCTATTTGTGTATCAGCTGAGGGGGAGGGTTTGGAATCTGTGAATTCAACACAATTTAATTTTAAATAACTGGCTTTGTGCTCTATCATGGCACAGTTATCACATGGTCAACGACTTCTGAGGGCCTGTAGGAATAAGAGATTTTTTCCCATTAAATTAGGAAGCAAATGGGGTAAAATCTGTAAAAGTGATTAAAGACCCAAAGTCCTCGAGAAAGCTTCCAGAATTTCATTTTTCAATTACATGTTTGGGGAAAGGGGGGGGTGGGGTGGGGTGTGCACAGAGCAATTTCTGCAATCCTGCTCAATCCCCGTGGATAATGGAGCCAGCACAAGCTTAGCAACCACCCTTCAGCCAGCCAGCTGTGTTCATTTGGTGGCGATCGACAGGAATTTCTGGACCCTGTTTATCTAGGAGGTGGGTCTTACACTGCTGAGGGTGCCTGCTGCCTGGCCTCCAAGCCCAGCCTTGGTAAGGCTCTGTTGGGTCCCAAATTGTTTTCCACTGCACTCAGGGAGAAGGAGGATTGTGACCAAAGAGATAAAGGTAGAAAGAACTTTTTTTTCAGTGAAAAGGAGGAAAGTTGAGACTGTGGAAAAGCTCCTCTGGGAGCCCCAGGCATGTCTCAAGCCTATCAATAACCCTGCCAAGTCTGGGGAGTGCCGGGCGAATACTGGTGCAGCCAAGAGGAGGTCTGCAAAGTCCAAACCTCCCGCGCACTCTTCTTGGCCTGGGTACCGTGGGGATGTCTGTGGGCTGGGGCAGCCAGGTCCCCAAACCCACAATCCCTTCAAGGGATACAGGTTGGGAGGAGGAACAGGAGGAGGAGGAACATAAGAGGCAGTTGAGTATCTGCAGACTCACACCACAGAGTGGCTTCCCATAGCTCGGGCTGGAACCTGATCAGGGCTGCTTGGCTTCCTCTGGGCTGATTGATGATGGCTTCTAATATGTTGATGTGCATTTCCCATTCTGGGGGATGGTTGATGCTTAGCATGTGGTTGGTGAAATGGCTCTGCATCAGGAGGTAAAACAAATCGTCTTGGCCAGGTTTATCTGTTGGGCTTCATTAGGGACCTTTGTTGTGCCAGATTCTGGGGGTGCTGAAAATGAGACTTGAGTTGAGTTATTCCTTGTGGGTTGCAGGCTAATTCTTCTTTCATCTGAAGCCTTTTCATATTCGACCTCTCTCCCTCTTATCTGCAACGGGTAATTTGATTTGCGCTGTTATTTCAAAACAATCCATTTTGGTTCCCTTTGTGAGACAAGGGAGGACTTAGGAGTATCACAGGCTGCTTCCAAGCTCTGTTTTGAAGAGATTTGGAGGAGAAAGGCAGGAAGAACTATCCAACCAGAGCAGTAAAGTGTCTGCAGCTCTCATTAGGGCTCCTCAGCAGCACATCTTGGACTTGCTGTACGCAAGAGCTGGCGCGGAGGTGCGATGGATCACTCCATGGGCTGTCAGAGCCCTTGTTCCTGAGGATCCCAGCTCAACATGCTAGTGCTTCTGGTCTGTTTAGCAATTTATTCCTGATGCAGCACCATAGAGCTCCTCTAGTTGGAGTGTGCTGTCTGTTTTTTCTGAAGGGAGGAAAATAAAACAGAAACACATTGAGTTTGTAGCTCCTGACTTTCCCATAGTCAAAAAAAATGGTGCCTTGATACTTGTCCTGGGGTCCCTCTGGCTTGCTGACTGCATTGGCAGGGCAGCCAGTAAGTCACCTGCACAGCCCTCACCAAAGGGCAGCTGGCACTGCCGGAACGACAATGGAAACACCATTTGTGTGTGCTGCACAGGCTGAGCAAAGCCCATGTCAACACTGAAGGCCACCCTGTTGGCATGGAGATGCTGGAAAGGTCCTATAATCATAGAATGGATTAGGTTGGAAGGGACCTCAGAGATAATCTACTTCCATTGCCATGGACAGGGACACCTCCCACCAGAGCTAGTTGCTTCAAAGCCCCATTCAACCTGGTCTTGAATACTTCCAGGAAGGGGGCATTCACATCTTCCCTGTGCAACCTGTTCCAGTGCCTCATCACCCTCACAGTGAGGAGTTTCTTCGTAAGATCCAATCTAAAGCTACCCTCTTTTCACTTCAAACCATTCGTCCTTGTCCTGTCACTAGAATCCTTGTAAAAAGTCCCTCTCCATCTTTCCTGCAGACTCCTTCAGGTACTGGAAGGCTGCTGTAATGTTCCCTTTTGAGTCTTTTCTTCTCCAGCACTTCTTCACAGAAGAGGTGCTCCAGCCCTCTGATCATCCTTGTGGCCTCCTCTGGACTTGCTCCAACAGTTTCATTTCCTTCTTATGTTGGAGATTCCAGGACTGGACTCAGTACTCCAGGTAAGGTCTCATGAGAGCAGAGGGGACAGAGAGGGAGAATCACCTCCCTTGACCTGTGGTTGATGCTTCCTTTGAAGCAGACCAGGATACAGCTGGCAATCCGGACTGCAAGTACACAATGCTGGGTCATGTTGACCTTCTCATCCACTAATATCCCAAAGTCCTCCTCAGGGCTGCTCTCAATCCGTTGTCTGCCCAGCATGTCCCTGAGAGCAAATGACATCTCAGCAACAAGAAGACCTGCCTAAAAATCTTACCTTTTGAGGAAGTGCAAAAAAAACCCCTCAAGATGCTTGTAGGAGGGGTGAAGAGGTGTTATTCCTGCAGTGTTGAGCCTCATGTTCTGGAGCAGAGGCTAACTGCATGGGCACCCTGCAGGAGTACTGTGGGGGTAATTAGTGGACTAAAAGAGGGACATAAGCCACCAATGTGCAATTGCTGCTCAAAAAGCCAACTGGATCCTGAGCTGCATCAAAATAAGTGTGGCTGGCAGATCGAGAGAGGTGATTCTGCCCCTCTACTCTGCCCTGGTGAGACCTCAGCTGGAGAGCTGCATGCAGGTCTAGAGGCCCGAACACAAGAAGGATGTGGACCTAATGGAGCGAGTCCAGAGGAGGCCATGAAAATGATCAGAGGGCTAGAGCACCTCTCTTATGAAGACAGGCTGGGAGAGCTGTGGTGGTTCAGCTTGAAGAGGAGAAAGCTCCAGGGGGATCTCATAGCAAACTTTCAATGCCTGAGAGAGGCCTATAAAAAGGCTCAGGAAGAACTGTTCACAAAGGCAGAGAAATAATAGGACAAGGGGTCATGATTTTAAACTGGAGATGGGTAGACTTAGGCTGGACATTAGGAAAGAGTTCTTGATTCTGAGGATGGTGGGTCACTGGAGCAGGTTGCCTAGAGAGGTGGTGGAGGCCCTATCCCTGGAGACCTTCAGGGTCAGGATTGAGAGGGCTCTGAGCAATCCATTGCAGTTAGAGATGACCCTGCTTGTTGTAGAGGGTTTGGACTACATAACTTTTGGAGGCCTTTTCCAACCCAATACATTCTATGGTTCTGTGATTTGGAGAGACAGTTGAAGGCAATAGGACATCTTTGGAGATGTCCAGGTGAGTGTTTGCTCTTTCCCCTCCTAGCGCAGGATAACTTTCTTCTTTCCCTTTGACCTATCCAAAAGACTTTTTTTTCCTGCCCTATCCCCAGCTTTGGGACTTCGGGGAATTCGAGTTTCCCAGCAGAGCAGCTCAATTGCCAAAAATGAAAATCCCTGCCAAAAATAAATAAATAAAAATGCTGTGGAAAAGGCACTGGCTGACAGCACTCAGTGGCAGCTCTCAAAGCAAGAAAATCTTTCTTGAGAAACTTAAAAATAATCTCCCAAGGGGGTTGTTTGTTTGTTTGTTACTTCCTTGGGCGAAATTAAAGATGTTAGCTCAAACAGACACTTCAGAGGCTTGTTGGCTGGAAAGGAACCAAGGGCTAGTTGCTGGAAAAGACAAGTGGAAAGAGAAAAGGCACGTTGACGGCCACCAAAAGCTTCTTTTGGCTTGAGCAGCCTTCCTCAATTTGGTGAGAACCACTGTATTGTTCACGTTCTTTTCAAACTTGTGCTTGAATTTTCTTCTTTTCCAGACAACTTGGATTTCACTTGGAACCTCTCTGGCAGGATTTGGCTTTCAGCCTGCTTGGAGCAGGGACCCATGGAGATTAATGACATGGAAAATGAGGAACGCTGACTGTAAAACTCTCAAATTGTGGGAAAAAGGCAGCTTAGAGCCAGCCAGCCTCTGGTGAGAAGGTGTGCAAATTCTCTGGGGAGACAAAGTCTCTAGCAGATCTTTTTGGGCCTTGTCTTTGACAAAAAAATTCTTAAAAATCTCTGAAAACCCCTGTTATGGAGGAATTGCCATGGTTCAAATATAGCAAGTCCTTTCCTTCCCCTCCTAAAGGGTGTGATTCAAGTTTCTGCGGTCACGAGAGTATTTGTGAAACTACAGAACAGCACGGGCCATGGCAAGGGATCAACCAGAAATGCACCTCTCTGATTTCCCTTCCCGTCACCTTGAGGGCACATCCCATCCCTCAGCTTTCCTGCCTCTCCCCAAAGTTACACAAGCTGTGACAGGAGTCATTCAGCACATCCTGTGGGTTGTCCAGTGGAGGTTCAACAATCCTGGTCAACAGGAGAGGTCCCAGAATACTGGAAGGTAGCTGATGTAATACCTATCTACAAGAGGGCCAGAAGGAGGATCTGGGGAACTACAGGCCTGTCAGCCTGAATTCAGTACCAGGAAAGATCATGGAGAGGATCAGATTTTAGTTTATTCCAGGAATTGATTTACGAAAGTTCCTTTGGAGGCA
>VZRI01001997.1:1964-21697 GCA_013397515.1 Upupa epops
CCAGTAGGGTTTGGGGGTCCCAGCTGGGCCCTGGGGTCTCTCCCACAACCCCCCGGCACCCCCCTATCCCCCCCTCAACCCCTCAACGGGGGCCCCTCCAGCACCTTCCACCCCACAAATAGTGGGGCCACAGAAGCCAGCCCGTAAGGCTTTGTGGGGGCCAGGCTGGGGGCACCAGGGTCTACCCTAAAAGCTTTATGGCCACCAGGAAGCCCCCGCAGGACCCCCTGGAAGAACGATCCCCTGGAAGAAATGTGGGTTGAGGGGTTCCCCGGGGACTGGGGACCCCCAGAGGGTCCTGTTCTTCTCCAGGAGATGGTGCCTGAGACATCGCCCCAAGCCCTGACCATCGGTTTGGCCTTTGGGGTTTCCCTTCTGGCTCCTAAAGCAGTAGCCTGGCCTGCTGAGCAGCTTAGTGCTGCACGTGCTGCTCCAAATCCCCCCAAACTCCCATGAATTTCCCCCAATTCCTCCACATTTGCCCACTTCCCCCTCAATTTCCCCCAGATTCCTACAAATCACCCCCAAATTCCCTCTAATTCCCCAAATACCTCCGAATCCCTACAAATTCATCCAAATTCCAAGCTCCTACAAATGCTTTCAAGTTCCCCAAAAATCATCCTAGTTCCTCCCAAATTCCTCCAGATTCCCCTAGTTTCCCCCAAATTCCTCCAGATTCCCCTAGTTTCCCCCAAATTCCTCCAGATTCCCACCAATTTACCCCCAAANACACATTTCCCCTCAATTCCTCCAAATTCCCACACATTTCCCCTCAATTCCTCCAAATTCACAGATTTCCCCCAAATTCCTCCAAATTCCCACAGATTTCCCCCAAATTCCTCCAAATTCCCACACATTTCCCCTCAATTCCTCCAAATTCCCACACATTTCCCCTCAATTCCTCCAAATTCACAGATTTCCCCCAAATTCCTCCAAATTCCCACAGATTTCCCCCAAATTCCTCCAAATTCCCACACATTTCCCCTCAATTCCTCCAAATTCCCACAGATTTCCCCTCAATTCCTTCAAATCCCTACAAATTCCCACAGATCCTCCCCAAATTCCGCATCAGCTTTGGTTCCCCTGAACCACCCCACTGGCTTGGCTGCAGAAATGGCCTGAGAATGGGGCATTCCTGAGGATCCAGCTCGATCCCAACGGGATCGAGGAGCATCGGGGTCAGCCCCGTTGTTGAAGAAGGGCTGTCGGGACCGGGAACAGGGAATGCTGTTAACTAGGTTAATTATCCCTTCGTGTGTCCCCTTTCCCGGGGCACGGTGCCAGCGTTGGATCACCCACTCCTGTAATCCTGCGGCCAAGTTTCATGCTCCAGTTCCTCCTCCACGGGAGAGGAGGAGGAGGAGGAGGAGGAGGAGGGGGAGATCCCTTTGGAAGGAAGGGTAAACCCAACCCTGGTGTTGTAGGATTTGGAGAGCGGAGCGTGGAGTGGGGGTGGGGGTTGCATCTTCCCAGTTACTTCTGCTTCAGAGATCCCTTTGGAAGCGGCAAATCCAACCCCGGTGCTGTGGGGATGAGGATGGAGCGCAGCGAGGTTCAGCATCCTTCGCTTCAAAGATCCCTGTGGAAAGGCAAATCCAGCCCTGATGCCGGGGGATTTAGGATGCTGAGGGTGGAGCGCGGTGGGGTTCTGCATCCTCCGGGGTTCTTCTGCTTCAGAAATCCCTCTGGAAGGGCTGATCCAACCCAAACGACTCTAGGATTTAGGATGCTGAGGGTGGAGCGCGGTGGGGTTCTGCACCTTCCTGATTACTTCTCCCTCAAAGATCCCTGTGGAAGGGCGAATCCAACCCCAGTGCTGTGGGATTTAGGGTGCCGAGGGTGGAGCATAGCGGGGTTCTGCATCCTCTGGGGTCCAGCTCGGCCTCAGCGTTTGTTTCTCAGCTCTGAATGTCTCGCTGGCACTGTGGGTCCTGCCTCTGCTCTTCCCGGCGCTCCACAGTCGCTATTTTCACCCTTTCCTCCCAAATTGGTGGCTGGATGGAGGAGGGAGGTCTCGTGCAAAGAGCTGTGACTGAAACACCCGTGGGGCTGCCCCGCTTCCCCGTCGCTGACCCTGCACCCCCTTTCCTCAGGGCTCGGTGGACTGTCCCAACCTGGAGTTCCACTACGGCGACGCCGACGGCCACGGTGCCGAGTTAGCAGGTGAAGTGACATTTGGGTCCCAGTTGCTATTAATAGGGATCAAATCCCAAGGAGAATCCCGGGGAGGGGAGGGGAGGGGGTGTCAGGATGGATGTGGGGATGGAATCATCCTGACGGTGACAGGGGTTTATTAATAGGGAACCGCTCGTTCCCTGGGGATGAAGGTGGGGATTACCCCACGCTCCCTGTGACGGGCAGCGTCACCGCGGTGGCACGAGGGGTTGGGTCATGGTCCCGTGTCTTCCTTCCTGCTCCCGCTCTGCAGCCCTCGGGGTTCTGAGCCTGCTGGGGTTATTTTTAGCTCTGCTGTGTCCTGGCTGCACAGAGAGTCTTTTCCTGGCAAGGGATCCTTCTCCCTCCCAGGACCAGTTAAATCCGCAGCCTCCCTCCCCTCCCCAAGGTGCTCATAGATCCATAGGAATTGTGTGAGAACAGGGACCATGCGATGTCCCAGATTCCGGAATGAAGTCCAGATCCTAAATGCCTGAGCTGCTGGGTGTGCAATTTGGGCTGGCTGTGCAACTGGGTGCTCCTGTGGTGCCTCCCCTTTGTAAAATGGCTTAACTGGGATAACCGGGATAATCGGGACACCCCGAAACAAGGATACGAGCGTAGGAACAGCACGCGAGGACGATGAATCGGGTAGCTCTAAGGATCGGGGACTCCAAGTTGCTCCTTGGAAGGGGAGATCCTTTAGGTTTAGGTCCCCATCCGGTGTCTCCTTGGGGGTGTCGGGGTGTTTCAGGCCCCCGTGAAGGATTTGGTGATGAGGAGGAGGGTAAAGGTCCTCCAAATCCCCGCTGACTCCTCTCCTCCATCAGAGCTCTACAGCTACACCGAGGAGCCCGAGCTCAGCAGCAACAGGTGTTGTTTTGAGGAGGACTTTCACGCTCAAGGTACCAACTCTGGGGGTCGGGGTGAGAGTGTGACCCCCTCTCTCAAAGAGGCAGCTGACTGGTTGTCCTGTCTCCTGCCCAGTGCAGGGCAAGAGGTGGCTGGAACTGGACAGGGATCAGCAGAAGACCTACATCATGCACCTGCTGGATGGGCTAGAGGTGGTCAACAGAGACAAACGGCTCCGAGTGGCCCGAGCCATCCTCTACCTGGCACAGGGTGAGGACCACATCCCCCGTGGCTGGATGTAGCCATGCCTGGCTTCATCTTGGAGTCTCCAGAGAAGTCTTCTCCTCCTGGGGTTGAAGCTGCTCTCTGGGATGGTCCTGTGTGCTCTAGGGGCTCAAAGGCAGCTCCTGTCTAACCAGTGGCTGCCTCTGGGCCTCTCCAGGAGTCTTTGGGGACTGTGATAATGAGGGCGATGTCCTGTACTGGTCGCGGCACAACAGCTTCCTCCTGTACCAGCTGGGAACCTTCACTGCCTTCCTGGAGCTACTCAACATGGAGATTGAGTGAGAGGCCCCACGATGCCCTTGTTCTCCTCATCCTCCTTGTCTTCTTCATCCTAATCCTTCTCCTCCTCTTCTTTCTTCCCATCTTCCTCACCTTCTTTCATTCTTCTCACTCTTGTCCGTCCTCCTCACTCTTCTCTTCTTTCCCTGCTTTCCTCCACCCTGCTCAAGCTCTTCTTCCAACCTTCTCACTGTCCTCTTCATCTTCTTTTCACCATCCTCCTCTTCTTTCTCATCCTCCTCCTCAGTCTCTACCTCTCCATCTTCTTTTCTCCACCCTTCTCACCCTCCTCCTTTCCATCTTTCTCCTTCTTTTTCATCTTCTTTCTCCCATCCTCCTTCCATCCTTCTCACTCTCCTCCTCTTCATCTTCTTTTCCCCATCCTCCTCACTCTCCTCTTTTGCAGCTTCTTTCCTCCATCCCTCTCGCCTCCTCCCCTTCGTTCTCCCCACCCTTCTCACTTCTTTATCCTCCTTGAGGACCAGGGAGGTGCCCGAGCTGCAGCCCAGCCCCCAGCGCAGTGTCTCCCCACTGCAGACATGGGCTGGGGGTTGTGGTGAGGGGTAGCCTGTTCCCAGGCTGAGCTCATCCCCTTCCACGCAGCAACAGCCAGGCCTGCAGCAGTGCCCTGAGAAAGCCGGCCATCTCACTGGCTGACAGCACCGAGCTCAGGTACCTGCTCCTTGGTCCCCACCAGCACATTGAGGGGTCTCTGGGGGTGGGGTGGGGTGGGGGGACCAAGCGACCTCTGGCTGGTGGCATCACTTGCCTGTCATGCTGTGCCGGCAGGGTCCTGCTCAGTGTCATGTACCTGATGGTGGAGAACATCCGTGTGGAGCAGGAGGACGATCCCCCTGAGTGGAGAACATGCCAGGAGACCTTCAGGATGGAGCTGAGTGAGGCACTGGTGTCATTGTGTCCTGACGAGGTCACTTTGTCATCCCGGACCAGTGACGAGACCTCAGAAGGACGAGGGAAAGGCTCTGAAGCTGCTCCGGGTCTCTCTCTCCCCCCCAGGTTTCCCTGTGCACACTGAGGAGCCCTTTGCTCTTCTGCTCTTCACCATGGTGATCAAGTTCTGCAGTGGCCATGCACCCCACTTCCCCATGAAGAAGGTCCTGCTTCTGCTCTGGAAGGTTCTTCTGGTGGGTGCTTCAGGAGTCGGTGGCTGGGGGAGCGGTGCTGGAGGAGCTAGCGCGCGTTCCCTGCTGTCCAACGCGATGAGGATGCTTAGGGTGGCAGAGGAGCAGGGTGTCCCAGAAGCATAGGTCGGAAGAGAGCTCATCCAGTCCAACCTTAGCAAGAAGGCAGCTTCTCCTGGGATGAGGGTGGGCTGAGCCACGCAGAGGCCGTAGGGTGAGGGAGAAGACGGGAGAACAAACCAGTGACTCTGTCATAGAATCTTAGGATCATTTAGGTTGGAAAAGACCTTGAAGATCAGCAAGACCAACCCTACTCTACTGAGCCCACTACTAGAGCCACCCCTAAGCCTGTCCTCCAAACATCAAACCCAGCTCTCTGCTTTGATGGCCTCAAACTGCCGGTCCCTTGTTAGCCCAGAAGAGCAGCAGCCAAGCAGTCTGGGTGCAATGTCTCTCTGCTCTCGTTGGTCCCTAGTTCACACTGGGTGGATTTGAAGCCCTGCAGGCCATGAAGGTGAGGAAGCGGGAGGAGCTGGGGCTCCCGCCACTGCCAGAGGACAGCATCAAGGTGATGCGCAGCATGCGTGCTGCTTCGCCTCCCACCTACTCCATTGAGCTCGTGGAGCAGCAGCAGCAGCAGCAGCAGCAGCAGAAGCAGCGTGGGCACCGCAGCCGCAGGGTAAGAGCAGCCCAGGGTGCTTTTCCTGTGGGGACCACAGCATCATAGGATTTGTTGGTTTGGAGAGGGCATCCAGGCCAACCCCCGCTCCCTGCACCAAGCAGGGCCATCACTCACCAGACCAGGTTGCCCAGAGCCCGGTTCAGCCTGACCTGGGATGGCTCTAGGGGTGGCTGTAGGGGTGGAGACAGTCATCTTCCCGTTGTGCTGCAGCCCCTGATGAAGCAGGACAGCCTGGATATCTACAACGAGAGAGACCCCTTCAAGAATGACGAAGCAGGAGTGGCTGAAGAGGAGAATGATGATGTGGACAGCGGGATTGAGGGCGAGCTGGACCCGATGGAGCAGGAAGTGATTATCCCCACGATACCAGCTCAGCGCCCGCTGATCGAGAGGGTGTCCTTCCCCAAAGGGCTGCCCTGGGCCCCTAAAGTCAGGTAAAACCACCTGGTGCGGTGGCCATCCTCCCCAGTCTGACCAGTTTGTCGTGGGCTGAACGTCAGGCTGTGGCGAGTTTGGCCTCTGGTGGGTTGAACCCAAGTGATGCTGCTTTAGTTTTTGTCTCAGCTGGTCCTTGCTAGACCGGGTTTAGCTGAGCTTGAGCTTAGGCTTTACAAATCAAGCATGGCTAAGTGGGTGGTGGCTATTTGGGTTGCAGTGGGAAGGTAGTTTGTGCTGGAGTGCTCTGGGAGAAGGGTCTTCCTTCATAACTGGTACCAGTGGGTCCTTCTAGGGTCTTGGGAAGCAGTCAGTGACATCACCTCTTGGTCTTTGACGCTGCCAGATGAAGCCTCCTTGAGTGGCCTTGCTGTAGGGAAGAAAGCAGAGATGAACACCTGGGGACAAAGGAGTTGCTCCCTTCCCTTCCTAAGACCAGTGCTGCTGCAGCCAGTGGTACAGAGGACGGACCGGGAAAGCAGGGTGAAGTCCTCTGCCCCCTCATTAGGGGGTTGGAGAGACTTTTGCTGGTGGTGCAAAGCTGGGTTGATAGGGGTGAACCCCTCTTTTTGGGGATGGGGGAGCAGCGATGGGGTTAAAGGTGTCTCTGCTGAGCAAGAACTGGTTTCCCAAGTGAGTCTCTGTGGGGTCAGGGTACTCTAAGCAGCTTAGTGTCCTCAGGGCTGAAATCCAACACTGTTGTTCTCCTTAGCTGGGTTCTTTGTTCATGTCCTACTTGTAGCACTGAGAACCCTGAGCAGTTCTCCAGGGAGGCCTAAGGTGGACACGACATCAGGTTGCTCCCTCGGAGCTCCACCAGGCTGTGGAGACAACACTGGTTCACTAGGGTGCATCCAAAACCAGGAGTACAGCAGGTCTAGGGGGGCTCTTCCCCTCTGCTCTGGTGAAGCCAGGTCTAGGGGGGCTCTTCCCCCCTGCTCTGGTGAAGCCAGGTCTAGGGGGGCTCTTCCCCTCTGCTCTGGTGAAGCCAGGTCTAGGGGGGTTCTTCCCCTCTGCTCTGGTGAAGCCAGACCTGGACTACTGTTTCCAGGTTCATTGAGTAGGATCATAGGGTTGGAAGGGACCTCCAAAGAGCATCTAATCCAACCCCCCTACAACAAGCAGACCAGACCAGATTGCCCAGAGCCCCATCCAGCCTAAGCTTCAGAGACAGAGGCTCCAGGGACAGAGCCTCCAACCCCTATCAGGGCAGCCTGTTCCAGGGATCCCCCACCCTCAGATTCAAGAAAGACAGGGAGCTGCTGGAGAGAGCCCAACGGAGGGCTGTGAGGATAATGAAGGGACTTGAACATCTCCCCTCTGGGGAAGGCTGAGAGAGCTGGGGCTGTTTAGTCTGGAGAGGAGAAGGCTGAGAGGGATCTGACTGCTGTCCATAATCTGAGGGGTGGGGGTCAAGAGGAAGGGCTGGTGCCAGTGACAGGACAAGGAATAATAGGGATCAGCTGCAACAGGGCAAGATCCACCTCTCCATGAGGAGAAATCTCTTTCCTGAGAGGGTGACAGAGCCCTGACCCAGGCTGCCCAGAGAGGTTGTGGAGTCTCCTGCTCTGGAGAGACCCCAAACCCTTGTGGATGTTCCTGTGTGACCTGTCCTAGGGGATCCTGCTCTGGCAGGGAGGCTGGACTAGCTGATATCCAGAGGTCCCTTCCCTCACCATTTCATGATGCCATGGGAAGATGTCTGTGGTAGGAGCGCAGAGGGTGGGTGAAACGGGGCTGGTCCTAGAGTTATCTCCTCCGTTTATTTGCTCTCATGCTGTTGCACAACAAATCCAAAGGGTTTTGATTCCTGTTGTTCCCAACCAGCAAGAGACCTCCAGAAGTGAATCCTAGAAAGCCTGGTCACACTCCACTGACCTTTTAGGGTGCTGGAGGCTGTGATCGGGTACATGTCTGTTTTCCAACCTTCTCTTTGTCTTTGCTGCTCCATCAGACAGAAGGACATCGAACACTTCCTGGAAGCAAGCAGGAACAAATTCATCGGCTTCACGCTGGGCCAGTGAGTGTTTGTCCTGGGCTAGAATGAGGGTCTGGCTGGGTTGTGGGTTGGTGCCAGCACACCAACCAGCTCTTGCTGAGGATTCATCAGGCAGTGAAGCAGCTTTGCTGAAAGGAAAGGATGTAGTGACCCCCCAACCAAGAAGCAAAGGAGAAATCCCTAAATAAGTAGGAGAATTGAACCAAGTGAAAGAGGAGCTGTATCCCAGTGCCTTTACACCCGCTCTGAGAGAGGTGGGAGACAGCTAACACATGGGGTTTGGGCTTCAGATGAGAGCCCTGGGAGGAAATGCACTCTAATCAGAGGGGGAATTCAGCCATCCCCTCCATCCATAGAAGTCAGTGGGGCTCCTGAGGCACTCTTACGTCAGGATGCCTGTGGAAAAGTCCCTCTTCCAGTTCCTTTGCAGGCGCTAGCTCCCCTCTATGTCTCAGGCTTGCTCCTAACTCCTGTCGTCTTGGGAGTTCTCCACAACCTGACTATAGCCAGCAGATCCTTGATGATAGTCAGTCCACAAGATGCAGGATCACCACAGACGCTTCAGAACCCCAGTCTCTTTCTGTTTGCCAAAGGTTTGAGAGATCACAGCACAGGACTTTAGGCCAAGCAGTAGAAACCTTCAGCAGCCCACCCTAGCACCTGTCTGCTCTCACTTCAACTCATTCCAGTCTCTCAGCGTCGGAGCTGAGGTACAGCAGCTGCCACAGCCCCATGGCCCTGGTCACAAGGGGGGCATGCCCATGGTGAGGACAGAGACAATGGAGCACTGGTCAGCTGGGGCCACACCTGTTGCGATAAACAGGGTCTGCTCCAGAGTCCATCTCTCTCTGTCACTCTTTCCTCTTTCTCTCTTTACCCATCTCCCAAGTGGTCACAGTTCCCAGGAGGTGAAGGGCTAAGAGCTCAAAGCTAAGAGCTTCAAAGACGCTCAAGTTGTGAGAAGATTGTGGATCAGCTCCCTGCTTCAATGTCCCACTGAGACCAGAGCCAGGCTGGGAGCAGCAGCTACAGTCCAACGGCTCAGCTCCCTTTGTGTTCCAGCCCTTGGAGAAGGGGTAGCCGTGGCTGGACCCCCACAGCAATAGGACTGCAGCAGTGGAGCCGCGGTGACTGCCCTACAGCCAGGCCAGGCTCTTTCCAAGGGAGCTGCAGTTTCTCTGCCCTGGTACAGCAGCTCACTGGGCCCTTGCCCCCACCCCGAGGTGGGGGGCTGCCCTCGGCCCAGCAGAATTCTCTCTCTGCCAAGAGACAGGAGAAGAAGGGCCAAAATCTGGAAGTCCACCACCTTTTTATAGGTTTGAGAATAAATCAAGTGCAGAGTCATCCTGGTGCAGACCCTGCAGCTGTATTTGGGTTTAGGTGCTAGGCTCAATCTGCCCTGGAGAGGACTGATTTCACCCCAGTTCTTCACCCTGATGTCAGACTTTGCTGGGGAGGAGGTGGGTGGTTGGGCACCACTTCTCCCAGCTCCTGACCCATCCGGGCTGCGTTCAGTAGATCCAGTGCACCCTCTTACACCTTGTGTGACATGAGAGTGTTAAACCCAGATGTTCTTCCCAGCCTTGTACTTATCTTCATTCCTTCTCTGCAGGGACACTGAAACCCTCATAGGGCTGCCACGACCCATCCATGAAAGTGTGAAGACGCTGAAGCAGGTGAGACAGTGGCTCTAACACAGTGCTAACCTCATCCTTCACTGTAGTTGCTCCCCGGTGCTCAGCAGGTGCTGTGAGGTGGGCTCAGACGCATGGGGGTTGCAGGACATCAAGTGTCATCCACGTAACTCCGTGATAAAAGCATGAGTTCTGCATTCCTCAGGTGTGTGCTCCCAGCTCCCAGCAGATGTTTCGCTTTAATTTAGTCTTCTACTCTTCTGGACTACAGCAACCCCTGAGCTTTTGCTCTCCCTGCCTCGGGAAGTCAGTCTGGTGATTTAGTCAGCAGCTTGAGAGGTTATCCATCCTCATGGCTCTTCTCCAGATGAAACACAGTTTCTGGAGGGGCTAAGAGGGTCCCTTCTTGTCAGTTATCACAGGAGAAGCTTCTGGAACTTCTTGCAGGAATTGGGGCAAAAAGTGGAAAACAGAGTCCTCCTGTCGATTGTTCAGTAGTTGGACTCTATCTGAGGTAGAACGTTGCTGCATCCTGGTGAGCATTTGCCACGCTGGGCTTTGAGGGTGGCAGGCTTCCAGAGAGGGGTTGAGACACACATGCCCAGAGCTGTGCTGTTCCCAAAGGGGTGAAGTCATGGAGACCTGGAGCTCAAGGATGGGACAGTCGGGTTAAGGTCTTTTCCAAGCTGAACGACTCTATTGTTCTGTTCTGTGGCCAGTTGTGGCTCCCACAGTGCTCCTCTGGCCTCTAGAGGACAACTGAACCTATCTAAGGTGTGGACTGCCTTTTGGAGGTGATTATCCCTCTCCATTCACTTACAGAGAGATCCTAGAAGGAGTAGGTGGAATGAATCAAAGGTCTGATGCTGAGGGGCTGCAGGGACATGGGGATGTCCCGTACAAGGATGAATTCTCCATGTGTCTGCTGTGACTTACACACCCAACTCAGACATCACTGAGGTCAGCAACTGTTGTCGTCGCTGACTGTGTTTCATCCCTCAGTTCTACCTCTGTCTCTGTTTTTCCAGCACAAGTACGTTTCCATCTCAGACATCCAGATCAAGAACGAGGAGGAAATGGAGAAGCGCCCCATGTCTCTGGTAAGAGGTTACTGCTGTCCATCCCTAGATAGACATGTGGAAGACTTCCAGAAATCCATAAATTCTCCGTGATCCTTAGGCCACATCATGAATGCTCTTCATTTTTTTTAAGAATTCCATAACTTGTAATGCCTGGAGCTTCAAGCATGCACCTGTGGCCATCATGAAGCCCTCAAGTTAGTTTTGATGGAGGTGCCTGATGTATCTCAAGTGTGCTGACAGGGCTTACTGCATTTCCCCTTGCTTCTCATCTTTCTCTGTGTTAGGGGGAGGAGGAAGTCCAAGAAACCCCTTGTGAGATCCTGTATCGAGCGATGCTGTACAATCTCCCGCAGTATATGGTGAGCTCGTGTCTCTTTACAACTAAAGAAGACCTTTTGGGTGGGTGATGGTGACAATCTGAGTCGCAGAGCTCAGCGTGGGGTGCTGAGTTTAGTACTTGAATGGTGAAAATCCCAAGTAGAGGTGAGTGGGAAGAGCAGTCCAAGAGGAGGAGGAATTCTGAGGATCAAGGATGTGTATAGCCAGGGCATGCTGGAGTCGTGTCAGTAGTTGGAAAGGAAGAGGATGTGGAAGAAGGAACAGAGGCCTTCACATTGGTGGGAGCTCTAGACTGGCTTCTGCCCTCTGGAATCAGTTAGGAATGGCTCCTTGTTGTCTCTTGACCTGTCTGAGCTGTAGTCATTGCACACTGATGCAGGCACTTTGACTTCTGACCTCAAGAAGCAACCTACAGGCTTCACTTGTCTCTTGAATTTCTTATAGACTCACAGCCTATGTTGGGTTGGAAGGGACCTCCAAAGGGCATCCGGTCCAACCCCCCTGCACCAAGCAGGGCCATGACTCACCAGACAAGGTTGCTCAGAGCCCAGCCAGCCTGACCTTGAATGGCTCCAAGGATGGGGCCTCCACCCCCCCTCTGGGCAGCCTGTTCCAGGGATCCCCCACCCTCAGATTCCAGACCTTGTTCCTCCTGTCCAGCCTCACTCTGCCCTTCTCCAGCTTCAAACCAGGAGCCCTCATCCTATTGTCCCCTGCTTTTGTGACCAGTTCTTCCCCAGCCTTCTTGCTGAGATTAACTTTCCATGACAACATCAAGCTGATCTCCGATGACTCCCTGGGCCAGGAACCAAACCAAACCACCACCATGTTCTATCTAGGCAACTTCAAACGCAAGGTGGCAACATCTTCAGATCTCTGCCAACCTGACTGTGCTCTCAGCAGCTCTTCAAACTGTGGAGAGGCTGTAGGTTATGACCGTCCTTCCAGGGACATCCCTAAGAGATTCCCAATGAAATACAGCACACGTCCTGAAATTCAGCTGCGTTGCCAGGTTGGATGAAGCTTTGAGCAACCTGCTCTAATTGAAGATGTCCCGTGGCAGGGGGTTACAACTAGATGGTCTTTAAGGTCTCTTGCAACCCAAACCAACCTGTGAAATTGGTCCACAGGGAGAGACAAGATGGATTAAGCCTTTCCTGGTGTATCTTCCATTATTTTATCCAGACTGGTAGAGCTCAGCTGCCTCAAGTCTGAATTGCTGTGCTGCACACACTTGTCCAGGAGAGGTTGAGTTTTGGTGCAGCCAGTCCATCACGATGAGTGAAGCTTGGGCGGTAGAGCTGGCTTCATGTAGTTCAGTTTCAGCAAGTGAACGAGAAGGAGGGAATGTCCCCTCTTGGGAGCCTCCCTCCATGCCTGTCCTCTCCTGCAGATAGCTTTGCTGAAGATCCTCCTTGCTGCGGCACCCACCTCCAAAGCTAAGACTGACTCCATCAACATCCTGGCAGACGTGTTGCCTGAAGAGATGCCGTAAGTCCCTGTGAAAGTGGCCACCAGCCATCTCAGCTTTGACATGAAGTAGGGAGAGTTGGGGTTTGCTGATAGGTTTGAAGGACTGCAGATTTGGGCATGTCTCTTGGATAGGCTGAAGCTACTCCTGCCACCAGGGTATGAGGGGTGAAAAGCAAGGGTGTGGATGGCAGTTTTTCAGGAGCGTAATAATTGGAGCTGTGCTCTGCTGCCTAAGTGACACCGGTCGTGAAATCATGTTCATTGACACCGATCCTAAAGATAGGATAGATCCTACAGGTGGACAGCTTAGGGTGGGTGTCCTTCATCCTGCACCTCCAGGATTACTGGTGAAGGACAGTGTTTCTTGGTGTCACCAGACAGAAGGGGATGCAAATGGGATTCCCGAAGGGAGGTGAAGGTCTCTCTCTCTCTGTAGCACCCATCCAGATTAAGTTCTTAACAGTCCCTGATTCCTCCTTGCTCCCATACCACCTCTTGTCTTCTTTCCTCCCATCCCAGTATCACTGTTCTTCAGAGCATGAAACTGGGGATTGACGTCAACAGGCACAAAGAGATCATCGTGAAGAGCATCTCGGCTTCGCTGCTGCTGCTTCTTAAGCACTTCAAGCTGAACCACATCTACCAGGTGAGTGTAGAGAAGGCCGTGGCCAAGCTGGTCCTGATGGGAACCTCCTGAAAGACTTCTCCAGGAAGGGTTTTGATGAGGAGCTGTGGATCGCTTTGCTGTGTTGGGGCACTCTAGCTGCAGGCCACGATTTGTCCAGGGTTACTGGGGCAGGACTAATCTGCCTGCAAGAAATCTCTGCCTGCACGGTGACAGGGTTGTTTCCACTTGTGTGGAAGGAGTTTTCAGACTCTCTGGCTGATCAGATGAAAATTTAGGACGCTTCATTAGCCTCTTCAGCACAAGGGGGTTCGACAAAACTACTTTTAGTTCTGTGTCCTCCCCAGTGACCAGAAATAGTGCTGGCTAGGACCTCACGGGGTCAAATAATCTGCTCCTCGGCAGGATCAAGTTCTTGAGGCTCAAGTTTCAACCAAGCCTGAGGGTTCAGAGTCCTAAATGCAATCCGATTGTTGTTTCATCGGCACCAATCGAACTGGACCTTCCATCAGGATTTTCATTGATTAAACTGGGCCCAGTGTTCTGCTCGGTCTGCAAGTCAAACATAGGGTGGTTTGTAATCTTTCTCTTTCAAAGGCTTCAGCGTGGTGCAAATACGTATGTATTTCAACCCCCACTGGTATTTTATCTGAGGAGAACTAGAATTCCATGGACTGGATTGGATCAAATCAAATAACACCCACTTGTTTTACAATCCTACCTTTGTTCCAGGTCCATCCCTGTGCCCCTTCACTATTTTTTAACTCTCTTCATTCCCAAAACAGCTTATTTTATTTCTTCTTCCAGGATTTAGCATCAGTCTGGGGACATCTGTGTTGGGTTCTCCCTCTAGTTCTGCTTCTGGTTGAGTAGTTTTCTTTCAGTGCGGGGAGCACCTCTGTGAGGACTGAGCTGATGCTTCCAGCATTGCCTGTGGCAGTGGAGGGTAATGGAGAGTGTGGCTGGTCCAGGCTCTGCTGGGGGTCGCCCTCTGCTCGCTGTCTGCTGCATCAGACCTGCACACCAACACAGACCAGGGTTCTTCTCCTCTTGGGTCTGTCAAGAGTTGGTGCTTCCTACGGCAGAAGAGAAATGCCATCACATTATTGCAGCTCAGCATTACAGAATCATAGAATGTATTGGGTTGGAAGGGACCTCCAAACGTCATCCAGTCCGACCCCCCTACAGGATTCAACAACTTTTTCCTCCTGTCCAGCCTCACTCACTTTGCCCTTTTCTGGCCTCAAACCATGACCCCTCGTTCTGTCATTCCCTGCCCTTGGGAACAGCTCTTCCCCAGCCTTCCAACAGCCCGTTTCAGGGGTTGGAAGGTCACTCCAAGGTCCCTTCTGAGACCTCTCTTCAGACTGAACAGCCCCAACTTCCTCAGACTGCCCCCAGAGCAAAGAGGCTCCAGCCCTCTGAGCATTTTTGTGGTCTCTTCCAGACTTGCTCCAACAGCTCCTCATCCTTCTGGTGTTGAGGGCTCCAGAGTTGAACTCAGAACTCCAGTCAGATCCCATATAACACAGTTGGCACTGGAGGCTGCATGTCAGAGCGGTGAGAGCATTTCTGAGCTCCAGCTAGCAGGGCCTGCTGATTACTCATGTGTAAATAACGGCAGCTGTGTGTCATCGGTGGCATTCTGAGTGCCAACAGCTTGTGCCAGGCTGAGACAAGATGCATGGGAACAACTCCCTCTCCAGTCCAGGACTTTGAGCACAGGATGGCAAGAAGCACTGGGTGGGCTCAGGTGGGATAGTGCTGTCTGTTTCTTGAGAGGACAGAAGAATCATAGAATCACAGAGTTGGAAGGGACCTCCAAAGTTCACCTAGTCCAACTCCTCTACAACAAACAGGGCCATCACTCACCAGACCAGATTGCCCAGAGCCTCATCCAGCCTGACCTTGAATGGCTCCAGGGATGGGGCCAGACCATTTCATGTGTGGACAAGAAGAGAAATGAAAAGCATGAATGAAGTCAAGCATTTGAAAACCCCTTTGAAAAGGGGTTGGGGTTACCGTGTGGCACCAATAGGATTTAGTGTAAACTGCTGCATCTTCTTCCCTTTCTCCCACCTACTTGTTTTGTTGAACAACTCCCCCACGGGAGTTTTTTTATCCTGAAAAGCCACGCTGAAGCTATTCCTAAATCACTGCCATAAAATTTCTGTATCCTTTCTACAGCAAACCAAGCTTGCCAGCCTGTCAGAGCTGCTATATTTGGTGCCAACCTCACACAGCAACAGGGGGAGATGGTTGTGAGGTGTCTTTGGATGGAAACGGATTGCCGTTCCCAGCGATGCTCCCAGCTGTTCCAGCTAACGTTGACACGTTTCACTTCTCTTCCTCAGTTTGAGTACGTGTCCCAACATTTGGTGTTTGCCAACTGCATCCCGTTGATCCTCAAGTTCTTCAACCAAAACATCATGTCTTACATCACTGCCAAGAACAGGTACAGCCACTTCTGGGGAAGAGGAAGCTGGTGGGGCAGGTGCTGAGGAACCTTGAGACATGGTGGGACCTACCACAGCTTTGGGGCAGGAGGTTCTCCGTTGCAGAATGTGCTGGAGAAGAGCAGATCTCCTTTGCTTAATGATGAGAGCTGGATGGGGGAGGTTTCCAGTCTCACATTGCTCTGCTAAAATACATGCAGACCCATCTCTTGCTGTTTTCATCTCTATGCGGACTCCTGGAAAGCAGTCCAGTGCCACCGGGTGATTGTAGCCTTCAAAAAGGCTACATGAGGTAAAGCCTTTGAGATGTTTTCCACTTTTAGAGCAATTATTCATCCTTCTGGACATCGTCAGGTTTTCACAGTGGGCACTGCCTTTCACATGTACTTTGAGAAAGATACTGGCCCTGTTTTGAGTCCCTAAAGGGATCAAACAGTCTCAAGTCAGCGTGAAGACTGAAAGAGCACAGTGCAGTAGGGCTGTATAGGATTTCCCTGATTGCTGGGTAAGGGTGTTGCTGTTGGAACAATGAAAAGAGGAATTATTTTGCCTTTTGATGCTTTTTTCATTGCTCTTCAGCTGTGTGTGTAGGCTGGTCTGTCTCCTCCTGCATGGGGTGGTTATTTATGTGTGAGAAGACACGCAGGGAAAACCAGAAAGTACCTTATTCATTCCCTGGTAAACAATTCACTCTGTGGTCCTGAGCTTTAAAAGCAGCTAAATGAAGAGGAAACATGGCCAAGAGCATTTAGCTCCTTCCTCTCTCTGCCTTCTAATGGAGGTTTCATAGACAGGACATGCTTCTGTGAAATGAGGTGGGGGGGTTACCTGAAGGGAGGTTGTAGTCACATGGGGATTGGGCTCTTCTCCCAGGCAACCAGCACCATGATGAGAGGGCAGGGCCTGAAGCTGCCAGGGGAGGGTTAGGTTGGATGTTAGGAAGCCCTNCCCAGAGCTGCCTGGTTGGTCAGTGGTGGATAAGCTGTCCTGCAGAAACACTGGGATTGTATCATGTTCACATGTAGGGACCCAAGGCAGTGATGCTGCGATGAGAAATATAAGTAGTGATACTAGAACAAGGACAACTTGTTGTACATGAGCTGTGAAGCTCCTGCTCCTGAGTTGGTTCCTCTGTACTCTCCTGCTTCTAAGTCATGGACTTCAGGGATAGGGTTTAGCAGTGGCCTTGGGACACCTGGGCTCCTGGTTAGACTTGATCTTTTCTAACCTAAATAATTCCAAGATCTGCTGGGTGCTTCCAGTTGGGAGGTATGATGAGCAGGAACATCTATGTTTCTGGATGATCTTTCAGCTGGCTACTCTTACAAAGGCCTGTGGGGCTGCAAAAGGCCTGATGCCCTCCTGGCTGGTAAGCAGATGTCTCCATTTCACCCACAGAACCATTTTGGGTTGGGTTGTGTTCTTTATTCTTTTAAAAATAAGCATCGGAATTATGAATCCATCCCATCTTAATGGCTCCAGATCCTTCGAGTCCTTATTAATGCTTTCTAGAGATGGGATCTGCCTTATCCAAAGGCAGTGCTGCTACTGCGTTCCAACCCCAAGCACACGGAAGGGATGTTGTGAATTACTGGACTGAATCGTGTAGATCTTAATGAGCTGCTCTTATATCCAGCTGCTTCTGAGTGAGTTAATTCTTTCCTGTCTTCCACAGCATCTCCGTCCTGGATTATCCACATCGGACAGTCTGTGATTTGCCCGACCTCACTGCGGAAAGTCTGGTAAGCAGCACGGAAAGAGGCCTTCTAAGTGGTGCAAAAGGGTGATAAAGGATTTTCACAGAATCCCAGAGTGATTGAGGCTGGAAAAGCCCTCTGAGCTCATCTAGCTGAGCACATGACCTAGCATCACCTGGCACTAAGGGCCACAGCCAGGCTGTCCTTCAACACCTCCAGGAATGGCAACTACTTTCCATGACAAAGGGCTTCCTAACATCCCACCTAACCCTCCCCTGGCAGCTTCAGGCCTTGCCCTCTCATTCTGGCTCTGACTGCCTGGGAGAAGAGCCTTACACCCACCTGACTGCAACCTGCCCTCAAGGAGTTACAGAGAGGGAGAAGATCCCTCCTGCGTCTCCTCTTCTGCAGGCTAAACACCCTCAGGTCCCTATGCTCTCATCAGACTCCCTCCAGTCCCTTCTCCAGCCTTGTTTCAGCTCTGGACCCACTCCAGCACCTGTTGTTCTTTTCTGTTCCATTTTCCTTGCCTGTATCCCAAACATTGCCAAAATTAGCCTCATTTTCTCCCCTCCAAGTATGAATATTCTTGCAATCCCTGTTTGGACTCACTGGTCAGCTCTGGGGAGTTGGGGAGTCATTGTGCATCCCATAAAAGCAGTTGGGTTTAGGGCACTGGGGGGGCCTTTGGCAACAGTACTTCAATAGAAGGACACTGAGGGGCTGCAGCAGGTCCAGAGAAGGGCAACAAGGGTGGGGAAGGGTCTAGAGAACAAACCTTGTGAGGAGTGGCTGAGGGAGCTGGGGCTGGTTAGTGGAGAGAAGGAGGCTGAGGGGANCTGAGGGGAGACCTTCTCACTGTCTGCAACTGCCTGAACTTCAGGAGGATGAAGAGAGCTGGGGGTTGGTCTCTTCTCCCAAGGAACGAGCAATAGGACCAGAGGAAATGGCCTCAGGCTGCCCCAGAAAAGTTGAGGTTGGCCCTGAGGAGAAACTTCTTCTGGAAAGGGCCCTCAGGCCTTGGCAGAGGCTGCCCAGGGAAGGGGTTGCACTGCCGTCCCTGGAACAGTTCTCATGATGTGGAGATCTGGACATCCGGGCCAGGGTTTAGCAGTGGGATGGGACAGCTGGGTTTGGGATTTGACTCGATGAGCCTGGAGGTCTTTTCCAACCTAAATGATTCTCTGATGCCCTGATTTACCATCCCAGCCATAACGTGTCTCAGCAGATGTAACAGTGGGTTGAACACAGAAGTGTGTTTGCTTTACTTCTACATAAATCCAGGAGGGGTTCAACAGTGCTGTCTCCAGAGGGGGGACCCTTTAGTTTTGGGGCAACTACCATCCCCACAGATTTAAATCTGTGAGTGCCTGGGTGCCAGCTGGATACCACCTCACCTCTGCACTCTGCTCTGGAAGCTTCCAGTACAGATGTAGCTTCTGCTGCCAGGAGAGTGAATTTGATCAGACTGGCTTTCAGCAAACCCCAGAATTAAATAAGTCAGAAGCACTTTCATGTTGTCTTTAAAAATTTATACCTACAGGGGTGTTTTTCCAGCTTGCTGAAATGCCAGGTAGGATGCTGCCTTTGAAGAATTATGCTGGAAGGATTTTCTTGGGTAAATCAGGTTTTGAAGGTGAATTTAACATCCCAGCAAAAGCATTCTGGAGTCATAGAGGAGAATCACAGCCTGTGCTGGGTTGGAAGGGACCTCCAAAGGGCATCCAGTTCTACCCCTCTACAACAAACAGGGCCATCGCTCACCAGCCCAGGCTTCCCAGAGCCCCCTCCAGCCTGACCTTGAATGGCTCCAGGGATGGGGCCTCCACCACCTTTCCAGGCAGCCTGTCCCTAACTCCTCCCAAGGATGCCCACACCTTGGATCATGCCCCAGGCTGCAGTCTCTGCCCTGAGCTGAATGAACCCAATAGGTTATTTGTGAGACTCTGTCCATTCAAATATCAAGCCAATTCCTGTAGGGGTGGAATTCCTGCTTCCTTACCTCCTCTAAGCACACAGTAGTTCATAAATTAATTGATCTAATAAACAAACTATCTTTGCTAGGCTGTCTGTAAACAGCAAATCCAGATGCAGCACAAGACACCTTTTGCTGTGACAGAGTAATGAGATGGATTTATAGGCTGGAACGGTGATCTCAGATGTCATTTCCAGGCTCAATAATTCTGTGATCTCAGCTCTTGCTCAAAACCTAAATGCAAATTGAAGTGCTGATTCCATCTGAAAATGTTTTCACCACAATCTGTTGGCTTGTCAGCAGCAGGATGACAGCCCAAGGGAGGAGGCAGTGCCACTGCTCACTCTCCATTGGAAATAAGACTTGTGCCAAGAGCAGAGAGAAAGATTTTCTGCTGAGAGTGTCCTTGGGGGGGGGAGTTAGGGTGATGTTTCTCCTCTGCTTGTTTTGGCATCTTGGCCTGTATCAGCAATAGTGTGGCCAGCAGGACTAGGGGCATAATTCTCCTCCAGTGTTTGGGACTGGTGAGGCCTCCCCTTGAGACCTGGGCAGTGCTGGGTCCCTCAATTCAAGAAAGACTGTGAGGGGCTGGAGTGGTACCAGAGGAACAATGAGGCTGGGGAA
>VZRI01001999.1:0-24237 GCA_013397515.1 Upupa epops
AAGATCAGAAGTGATCATTGGGGTTCTTAAGTGAGGCGTGAAGACAACAAGCCAAAGAAGCAATTCCCCCCAAGGGGTTGTGAGCAGGGATTGGGTATCAGGGATTCGTTTTCGCGCTGTAACGGGGCAAGGCTTTCTTGAGTATAGGGGGGGGGAGATGTTGTATAGTGCGCATGCGGGCTTGCGGGATGTGACGCAATAGGTTCCCTATTCTGCTACGTCGGCAAGAAAGGGGGCGTACACGAAGGGTGGGTCACTGGTATATAAGTGTACGCCACGTGATAATAAACGCCATTTGCCGTCATCACATTGATGTGCACCTCGGTGAAATGGTCAAGCTCAAGGTCTCCCAAAGGAAAACGAACAGATCATGTAATGTTCACTGCAACATCTACGTTTCACCTGCTCTTGCTCCTTCTATCACTGGATAACATTGAGAAGAGCCTAGCTGCATCCTCCTGACACCCAACTTTTCCATATTTATTAACATGAATATGGACACCCCTCAGTCTCATTTTTTGCAAGCTAAAGAGACCCAGCTCCCTCAGCATCTCCTCACAAGGGAGATGCTTCCCTCCCTTCATCATCCTTGTGGCTCTGCACTGGACTCTTTCAAGCACTTCTATGTCATTCTTGAATGGAATATGAGTCTTGATCTATTATTTTACAAATACATTAGAGAACACTTAACAAACAGGCTTGTACATGCCTGAACATATATTTGCATACAAAATGAAGTCTTACATTTACTTAAGTAACTGAGAATTTTTAAAGTAGTGATATTGTATACTTCTCAAAATATGAGCTAAAGCTGACTGAATTACTTTAACAAGAAGCTTATACAGTAAATCAGTGATGCATTCCATAAATCACAGCAATTTAAATAAAGATGTGGTGTAGAATTGTATTAGTCCTACCTAGCATTAAGAAAAAATATTGCAAACAAATAACATGCCTAGCAGATAGAAACACTGTAACAGTAGTACCAAAATGCTGCCATTTTCATGCATGCTCTGCTTCTCAAAACCAGAAGAACCCCATTATCTGATATTCTCCATGGTTTGACATTTTTTTGCATCTATCATGCATCTGCTACTGCAGAAGAAATACTAAACACTAAGAAGGCAGAGAGTATGGCTTTATATGAGAATCACAGAATCATTGGAGGTGGGAGGCACCTCAAGAGGTCATCAAGTCTAATTCCCTGGTCAAAGCAGTATTGTCTAAAGCACATAGAATAGGGCTGGACCCATGCAGCATTTGAACATCTCCAGAGCAGGAGACTTCACAACCTTTCTGGACATTTTGGTCCAGGACTTTGGGACTCACACTTTAAAGTTTTTCCTTATTTCTGATCTGGCACCATCCTCCCTACCACCACCATCCAGGTATTTATATTTAGCCTTCTCAAGGGTAAACCTCTTTCAACTTTTCCTCAGAAAAGAGATGCTTCAGGGCCCTACGCTGGACACTATTCAGTAGTTCCCTGCCTCTGTTCAATGGAAAAGCCCAGAATTGGTCACTGTACTCCAGCTGTGGCCTCAACAGGGCAAATTAGAGGGGGAGGATGACCTCTCTAGACTTATGAGCCACACACTTCTTAATGCATTCAGAATGCTATTGGCCTTCTTGGCAACAGGAGCACACTGTTGGCTCCTAGTCAGCTCATTGTCTACCACAACTGCAAGATCTTCCTCTTCTAGGCTATTCTCCAACAGGTCTACCCCTAATCTATTACATGGGATTGTTCCTCCCCAGGTGCAGGACGCCACACTTGCTCCTGTTGAACTTCGTTAGATTCTTTGTCCAGTTCTCCAGAATGTCCAGGTCATTCTGGATGGAAGTACAGCCCTCTGGTGTGTCAGCCAACACCCCCAGCTTTGTAGCATCAGCGAATTTTCTGAGAGGATACTTTGTCCTTTCATCCAGATTGTTGATGAAATATGTTGAACAAGAAGGTATAAGAAGTGTATATGCAGGCGAACTCTGGCATATAAACTGAAAAAAGTTCCTTAATAACATTCCAGTTCTACTAAAGCATATTGAAAAACATTTTTCCTTTCAGACGAGGTTGTTCTCTGTCCTATTGATATAGTCTCAAAAAACCTAGGACACCTTCAACTTCAACTACCTTCTTTATTTATGCTTTGAAGACTTCGGCACAAAAAATTTTCATTAATTTCAGGAAGCTGCAAATCCCTTTTTAATAAAGTGCACAGATAAACATATTCTGTTCAACAGAAACGTTTAAACAACTTGGTGATTCTCAGAAGTGGAAATTCCCTGATGTTGTTCATCAGCTGCCTAAGTATGTTCTCATTAGTTATTATGTACCTATTTGTACATAATTATTATGTACCTATTATGTACCTATTTGTTATTATGTACCTATTATGTACCTATATTTATGTACCTAAATGCACCCAAGGGTGCTGAGAGAGCTGGCTGATATTATTGCCCTCCCGCTATCTATTATCTTTGCCAAATCATGGCAGACAGGAGAGGTGCCTGAGGACTGGAGGAGAGCCAATGTCACTCCAGTCTTCAAGAAGGGTAAGAAAGAAGTTCCGGGAAACTATAGACCGGTCAGCCTCACCTCCATCCCTGGAAAAATGATGGAGCGGCTCCTGCTGGAGAGCATCTCAAGGCACTTGGAAGAGAAGAAGGTTATCAGGAGTAGTCAGCACGGATTTATGAAGGGGAAGTCCTGCTTGACTAACCTGATAGCATTCTATAATACAATAACTGAATGGTTAGATTCAGGGAAACCAGTGGATGTGGTCTACCTTGACCTGAGCAAGGCCTTTGACACTGTCTCCCATGAAATTTTAGTGAGCAAGCTGAGGAGGTGTGGGATGGAAGAGCAGACAGTGAGGTGGGTTAGGAACTGGTTGCAGGATAGAGTTCAGAGGGTGGTGATCAATGGTGCCAGCTCCAGCTGGAGAGCTGTGACTAGTGGTGTCCCTCAGGGATCGGTGCTGGGACCGGTCTTGTTCAACATCTTCATCAATGACATTGATGAGGGCACAGAGTGTCTACTCAGCAAGTTTGCCGACGACACCAAGCTAGGAGGTCTGGCTGATACGTCTGAGGGCTGTGCTGCCATCCAGAGAGACCTGGACAGACTGGAGAGCTGGGCACAGAGAAACCAGATGAGGTTCAACAGGGACAAGTGCAGAGTCCTGCATATGGGGAGGAATAACAAACTCCACCAGTACAGGCTGGGAGGTGATCTACTGGAGAGCAGTCCTGTGGAGAGGGACCTGGGGGTCCTGGTGGACAACAGGTTGACCATGGCACAGCAGTGTGCCCTGGTGGCCAAGAAGGCCAATGGGATCCTGGGGTGTATTAGGAGGAGTGTGTCCAGCAGATCGAGGGAAGTTCTTCTCCCCCTCTACTCTGCCCTGGTGAGGCCTCATCTTGAGTACTGTGTTCAGTTTTGGGCCCCCCAGTTTAGGAGGGACAAGGATCTATTGGAGAGGGTCCAGCGGAGGGCTACGAGGATGATTAGGGGACAGGAGGGCATGGCTTATGAAGAGAGGCTGAGGGACTTGGGGCTTTTTAGTCTGGAGAAGAGAAGACTTAGGGGAGATTTGATAAATGTTTATAAGTACCTGAAGGCTGGCCAGGAGGGAGGGGACAGGCTCTTTTCACTTGCTCCCTGTGATAGGACAAGGAGCAATGGGTGTAAGTTGCAGCAGAGGAGGTTCCGCCTCAACACAAGGGGGAACTTCTTTGCTGTGAGGGTCACAGAGCACTGGAACAGACTCCCCAGGGAGGTCGTGGAGTCTCCTTCTCTGGGGTCTTTCAAGGCCCGCCTGGATGCATTCCTCTGTGATCTGTGTTAGATAGTTTTGTCCTGCTCCGGCAGGGGGGTTGGACTCGATGATCTCTTGGGTCCCTTCCAACCCCTAACATCCTATGATCCTATGATCCTATGATTTTACAACTTTGACTACATGGAAGCCATTCCTGTCTGTCTTCTAACACACAAACTATCCAAATTCATTTGCAACACTCCTGAAGCAGCACCATCTAGCTGTTAAAAAATTAAAGCACAGGCTGTGGGTATCTAACAAGGATTCTGTGGTTTGGAACATAGACATGTATTTTTGGTGGAACATCATGCATTTTCGTAGTTATTTGATGCGGATGAGGCAGCACATCATTTAATAAAGTAACTAAAAATTACAGAGATGTGAATACACCCTTCCTTTGCCTTGTCCGTAACCAGAACTACCCAGAGTGGTTGATCTTCACCAGTTTTTTTTCTGAACACCACACTTCCAGTTGTCTCTTTTTGAGAGGGTCCATAATTACATTCATATTGTTTTAGGAACAAATATAGAACTAAGCTTCTTTGATTATTAGTAATCAAAGCATTCAACTTTTCATATCTTCTGAAAAACACCACTGGCTCTCAGTCCTCACTTGTTAGTGCATAAACAATCCTACCAGTTTTGGTTTCTGATTTAATAACTATGCATCTCTAGCTACTATCATTCTTATTAATTTCTAATGTCTACCAATATATGTTGCAAAACACCACACACACTGTAAAACATTTTCCTAACGTTCAAAGTTTTTACATGAATGCAACAGAAAGCGCAAGCTTCATTTACAAGTGAGTGGATTTTTAGAAAACATTGCATTAAACATATTTGCAAATACAGATCTAGTCTGAAAGAAATTACCTTAAAAATGCACTTACAGCTAGAAAAAACAAAGATTGTGCAGAATTTGCGACTGCTTTTTTCAGCATTGCAGTCATGACATTATAACTTTTGTCTCCTTTCCAGAGAAGGAGATTCCACAACTCCCCTGGGCAGCCTGTTCCAGTGCTCCATCACCCTCACTGTGAAGAAGTTTCTTCTGATATTTATATGAAAACTCCTATGTTCCATCTTGCACCCATTGCCCCTTGTCCTATCACCAGATGACCTTGAGAAGAGCCTGACTCCATCCTCCTGACACCCACCTCTCACATGTTTATAGATATTAATGAGGTTACACCTCAGCCTCCTCTTCTCCAAGCTCAAGACACCCACCTCCCTCAGCCTTTCCTCATAAGGGAGGTGTTCTACTTCTTTCATTGTCGTCATTGCTCTACACTGGACAGCACTCTGTGTCCTTCTTGAACTGAAGGGCCCAGAAAAGGATACAATACTCCAGCTGCGGTCTCACTAATGCAGAGCACATGGGGGAGGAACAACCTGCCTTGATCTACTAAACACTCCCCTTCTGATCTTCCCCAGGATGCTGTTGGTCCTCTTGGCCACTAGAGCACATTGCTGGCTCATAGTCATGCTGCTGTCTAGTAGGACCCCCAGGTCCCTTTCATCTACACTGCTCTCCAACAGGTCAGATCCCAACCTACACTGGTACCTGGGGTTGTTCTTGCCCAGATGCAAAAGTCTGCACTTACCCTCGTTGTATCTCATTTAATTTCTCTCTGCCCAGCTCTCTAGCCTGTCCAGGTCTCGCTGAATGGCAGCACAGTCTGCTGGGGTGTTGGTGACACCACCCAGCTTTGTGTCATCAGCAAACTTGAGGATAGTGCATCCTAATCCCTCATCCAAGTCAGTAATGAACAGATTGAAGAGGACTGGTCTCAGTACTCATCCTTGGGGAACCCCACTAGATACAGGCCTCCCACCTGTCCCATTAACCACTACTCTCTGGCTTCTCTCCTGCAGCCAGTTCACAATCCACCTCACTACCCAATCATCCAGTCCACACTGCTTCAGTTTGGCCACAAGGATGCTCTGTTGAGACTGTGTCAAATGCCTTACTGACGTCAAGGTAGACCACATCTACTGCTCTGCCATCATCTATCCTCCCAGTTATGCCCCCATAAAAGGCTATCCAGTTGGTCAAGCATGACTTCCCCTTAGTGAAGCCATACTGACTTTCCATAATGACCTGCTTGTCCCTGATGTGCCTAGGGACAGCATGCAGAACAAATTGTTCCATCATCTTTCCTGGGATGGAGGTGAGGCTGACCAGTCTACCTGGGTCCTCCTTCTTACCCTTCTTGAAGATTGGAGTGGTATTTTCTAACTTCCAGTCTCTAGGCATCTTTCCTGATCCCCATGACTTAGAAAAATTACAGAGTGGTTTAGCAATGACTTCTGCTGTCTCCCTTAGAAAGCAAGGGTGCATCCCATCAAGGCCCATGGATTTATGTGCATTTAGTTTGCTCAACACATCCCTAAGCCAGTCCTCATCAACCAGGCAGGCTCCTCTTTCTCCTCGACTTCCTCTGAAGCCTCAGGAGTCTGGGCTTTGATACCAGGACAGATCCCATAAGTATAGAGGGAGGCATAGAAAATGTTCAGTATGTCTGCTTTCTCTGTATCCTCTGTCTTCAGGGCACCCAGCTCACTCAGCAGGGGTCCCACATTGCTTCTAGGTTTAGTTTTACCTGCAATGTATTTGCAGAAGCCCTTTCTGCTACTGTTGACTTCTCTTGCCAGGTTTATTTGCAAGGAGTCCTTGGCTTTCCTAGTTGCATCCCTACATTTTCTTTTCAGAGTCTTATAATCACCCCAAGTGGCTGTCCCCTCCTTCCGTGACCTATAGACTTTCTTCTTCCTTTTTAGTTTATCCAATAGCTCCCCATTTAACCACACAGGCCTTCTTGCTCCCTTCCTTGACTTCTTTACTGTTGGGATGCACTTCTGTTGTGCTTCAAAGAACTATTCTTTGAATGATGACCAGCTATCTTGGGCCCCTTTTACCTGCCAGTACCCTGTCCTATGAGATTTCCCCTAGAAATTGCTTGAAATGACCAAAGTTGTCCTTCCTAATGTCCATGGTTGTGATTCTGCTAAGTATTCTATTCCTATCACAGAAGACCCTGAACTCCACCATCTCATGGTCACTGCAACCAAGGCTTCCCTCAACCTTCACTACTTCAACCAGACCCTCCTTGTTGGCAAGTATAAGATCCCAGCAGCGCTCCTCTCCTAGTGGACATGTCCACCATTTGCATCAGGAAATTGTCACCAATGCACTGGAGGAACCTCCTGGACAGGGGCTGGTTGGCTGAGTAGATCTTCCATCAAATATCATTCTGATCTGGTGGCCTGGAATAGACACCCACAATAGTGTCACCCACGCCACCCTGCCCCTTTATCCTCACCCATAAACTCTAAACTCTCTCTTCATTTGCCCCTGGACAGGACTCAAAATATTCCAGTTGCTCTCTCATGTAAAAAGCACCTCCACCACTTCACCTCGCTGATCTGTCCCTCCTGAATAGGAAGTAGCCATCCATGACCACATTCCAGTCATGCGAGCTGTCCCACCAGGTCTCTGTGATTGCTACCAGATCATAAATCCCCTGATTGGACACAGATTTCTAACTCCTCCTGCTTATTCCCCATGCTGTGTGCATTGTTGTACAGGCACTTGAGGGCACTAGCTGGGAGCTCTGATTTCACCCTAGAACAGCAAGAGGCCTGCTGTTTTTCATGAAGAGCAGAGCTTTGTCCCACTGGTACACACCCACCAACTTCGAACCCATCCCCCTTCGAATGTAGTTTAAAGCCTTCTGAATGAGCCCTGCCAATTCCTGACCCAGAACCTTTTTTCCCGTCTGGGATGAACCTCTCCCATGTGGACCTGTAAGGTCTGGTGTGTTACAGAAGCAGTCATTATTATTGGGAAGAGTGCTCAATTCAGATTATGAGGTAATGAGACCACATACTTTATCATCAGCTCTCGAGCTTGCAGATTTCCAGGAACCAACAGGTTTGTTCCAGGGACTTCTCACCAGGAAGTGGAAATGATAGAATAAGAACTGTAGCAAGCAAGCACCATATTGTAATTTAGTCAGTCCTCTCCTTTAGTCTGAATCTGGTCTGTGTTCTTCATCCTAGACTGAATTAGTTATTACAGACCATAGCACTTTTTTAAGAAATTCTTTTAAATGTTACACACTAAATTGAAGAGACATTGTATTCAAGGAGTTCCCAAAGATCTTTCCAAGTTTCTGGCAACTTTTTCTGGAATTGTAATGGCCATGTCAGACATGTTGATAGCCTGAGAAATTGTGAGAGGCATCAGCATGGTGTTAGATAAAACCATGCTGTCAGATAAAACATGAAATACTTTGGCATTAATGTCCAGTATAGGGCCTAGAATTTTTCTTTAAGTTTGCTAAACTACTTATGCACCCAACAACATTTTCCAAAATACAATTTTATAGAACTTTTTAATGCTATAAACAACCCTCCAAATAAAACCTTTTGGTTTTCTCAATTCCCTAACAATGCAGTATTTAATAGATGTTATGTTTTAAAATATTTGCTTAATCTCAGTTTGAAGCATAACATATTCAAACTGGAAAGGACACAAAGAAAACAAGTCATTAAAGTTTTTTTTGTTTTATTTTTCATTAATAATTTTGAATTTTTTCTCAGTGTTTTCTGTGTGGTGTGACAAATTATGTGTTCTTTCTCTTAATTATATGAAACAGACAACATTTAACCTCTTATAACTGATAATAATCCTATCAACAAACATATCAAGAATTTTATAATTGTTACTTAATAAGATTCTGAGCTCTATTTTGTGGAAGTCTTATTTAAAGCAATGCCTTGAAGCTCAGGCCACAGTTGTGCCAGGCATGTAGCCTATAAGGCAGTAAAGAAACCAATTACATTTATTCTTCAAAGAATATCATGACATATCTAAAGTCAAGAGGAATAATAGGAAAGAATTCTGGTTTACAAGGAGATTTTTTTTCTGTTTAAATCTGGATGAATTTTTTTTTTCCTAATAGAATTTAGAAAGTTTCTGTTTTTGGGAGGAATGGAGAGTTCATGATCTTTCCCTTCCGAAGTTCTAAAGGTATTAATAGTGAACATACACTGCAGGTATCAACTGAAATAAAATCTGGCAAATCTTGGGTTTTTTTTTTACATTTTTGGCAGAGAACAATTGATTTATTTTAAAAATAGGTTTTATTAACAATAGTTAAAGACTGCAAGATTACTTATTTGCACTATAACTGATTCTGTAACTCATGCTATAAAAATTTTTAAATCTCTTAAACTGAACATGATAGAGTATCCTCAGAGACAGAGTGTGGTAAAATAACTTCAGAATTTTATTGGCTGATTTTTATTCAGAGACTCAAAGGCTCTTTTTCATTTATTCATCAGTTGCACTAGGATACCAACCTTCATAACAAGCTGTTTTAGAAAGTTCTTTGAGGTTTTCAGTAGTACAGCAGCATCTTGGCAATCTTGTTGCCATGAGACAAAGTCAAATACTGAATATTTGGAGCACAGACAAGCCTGACTTGTTCTGCAGCTATCCAACTAGGATTCAAAAATGAATTCATTTACAAATTAAGTATTTTTTAACTTTGTTTTCTCTGATTTATTTGGGTTTTGGAGGTTTTATCGTTAATTTTCATTATAAACACACTTCTTTTCTTTTTATTTGTTTTAAATAAATAGGATGTGCCAATTTGATAGGACTATTTGGAGAAATACTGTATCTTGTACTTGCCAACAAGGAGGGTCTCGTTGAAGCAGTGAAGTTTGAGGGCAGACTTGGTTGCAGTGACCATGAGATGGTGGAGTTCAGGAAAATGCAGATCTGCTTCTAAATGTACTGACTCTCCATGTAAGCCCGAGGCTGATCTCTAAAGTGCCAATGGCCTTTAAGTACTGCTTAAAGTGATTTTTCTGTCCACACAGAAGGAACATCCTCCATTCAGCAGGGAACACCCACAAAACACAAATTGGAATTCTTCTATTGGATATCGCTTGTAACAATTCCCTGCTTTGAAACTTCCAAAGTGAAATCCCTTTGGAAGCCTCTCTCATGTTGAAGTTTTGAATTCCAATTCTGGTTCCTAAGATGGAATCTTATTTCCATTTACATTGCATTGTTATGGATATATACACGAATATCAATATTCCCATCAGTGGACCACTGAATTGGTGCTTTTTTGATTCTTGCGTAATGTATCAACAGCTTGTTTCCTTCCATCCTGACTGCTGTATAATTTGTCTGGAGTACCTGAAAGGGTCCTTTTGTGCAGTGGCTTAGAACTCTGTGTTTTGACATATACAAAATCTCATTTTAAGTTTTGGTTCATTTTCTCTATCTTTGCACTTGACTGTGGTCTCCACAGAGTATGTAAATCCCACTTTATCTCTAGGTTTTTGCATAGTTATTAAAGTAACCCTGCTACCAAAAATGGTCCTTTATCTGGAGGACATCTCAATAAGTTCCTGAACCTAGGTACTAGTTTCTTGAGTAACACTTTTATTACCTTCCTATCTGGTGCAACAGGGAAATGCTCCAGACCATACTGAAAAGTGTCTATGAATACCAACAAATAACAGTTTCTACCTTGCCTTGGTAGTTCAGAAAAGTCAATTTGCCAGTGATCCTCAGGGGAATTTCCCCACCTAACAATTCCTGGGGGTGGTTCACTGGGTTGGTTCCTAACTGAACACTTTCCTACAACAGATTTTATTACTCTTGTCATCCCTATCCATAAGAGAAAATTTCTAATGCTTTGAATCATAATGTCACTTCACCAGTGTGTCTCCTTATGTTTATCCTCTGTTTATTATTAAAGAAGTGTCAAAGTCCTGGCCTAATGCAGTAACTAACCATTCTCCCTGTTTTTCAGCTGCCTTTACCAATGATGCTAGCTGCCTATCCTCTGGACTGTAGCTGGACCTTATGTTTGGTAATTCTTTGTTTCACAGGTACCAGTACAACGATGCCCCTAGTTGCAGGCATTAAGAGAATGCTTGATTCTTGAATGCTACATCAACATTAAGGACTTTTATTCCTGATTTTGGTTACACTGAGCAGTCTGGATGATTTTGTTCAATTATTCAAATTTCCTTTCACTAATAATTTTTACCAACTGTCCTGAAACACTGTATGAACACATTAAATAAATTATAAGCCTAATCCCAGACAGGTGATGAAAAATTTTCTGGTTTGGCTATATTTAATAGGAAGACAACATTGATCTCAAACCAGTCATTCACAATTTTTTCCTCAGGTTCCACAGGCTTCCTTAAAATCTTTCCCTGTTAACTTGCTGGCCAAGTCCATCTGGACTTCATGCCAGATCCATCAGCCATTGACTCAGAACTAGGAAACCATCAATGTCAATCTCAGGCCTCCAAGGCCATCATATGGGATGCAGTGTCCAGAAGCCTGCTTTGCACAAAGGAGTCTGAAGCCAGGAGTTTCCTGTTGCTTGCAGTAATTGGAAGCTCTGAGATCTAAGAAACTTCTATAAGGCTGAAATTTACAGATTTTCTCCCTCACTAATCTGCTTGAAACCTTAGCAAGCATTCTCCACTCAAAATGACTCTATGTCTATAAACCATTGAAATGCAGAGAAAAACCAGAGACTCTCAGTGGAGTGTCTAGCAGGTAATTTATTGATGTCAGCAGGTGAATGGGAAGCTCAACAACCACAAACCCTAAACTTGGCTGAGAAGTCAGATTACATAGTGGAAAACATTACATATACATGGAATTGTACAAACCTTAACATAATATTCATAAGCCTGGCAGCACCTTCCCTGCTCTTGATGTAAATTAGGTGTCCTCCCATCTGGGCTTGTGTAGTTTATTGTGGTAATGGTCTGCAGTGGCGCGATTGAGAGACGGGACACAGCTTGATTCAAGAAAGATGTGGATTAAATTATACTACAAGCATATATTTATACTGGTTACAAGCATGGTATCCCTAGCTGATTGGTTCTTACAATACCTGAGGCAATTACAGATAGGCTAATACAAAAGGCATTCTTTCTTTAAGCATGCTGACTTGTACCAGTGAGATGTTCTATTGTTAATGCAGCCATATCAGCATTATCATGTCCTGGATATGTCAGAAGAAGCATTTGCAGACCCCCCCTCCATGTAGCCTCCCATAAAGAATATTGTGTAGGCCTTAATAACAATTGTGCCAAAGATTTCAAATCATGGGGAGTCATAACATAGGTAGCAAAAACAGAAGACAGCAAACTTGCGAAATACGGGGAAGAAAGACGATGTTTAGTAACTATGCGGCGCAATTCCTTAATGACCTGAAAGGAAAGAGCCTCCCACTGGACTCCCCGACCTTGATAAATAACGGGAGCCACTATAGTTTTTGCAATCTCCAATTATCCCTCCTTCAAGGCTTGACATTTTATATTGCTCCACACATCGTGTGGGTCAGGGGGTTAAAGGTCTGGCTCCTTTTCAGGGTCTATTGGTCCCGGATCAAAAGGACGCCCCTCAGGAGCGTAACCAGCAGCGCACACCTCCGACAGCGCAGTAGGTTTCCTATCTTTGAGTGAAAGCAGGGGATGGCAGGAGAGTCCTCCTCTCCTTCTGCCTTATTTTGGTGACTTTTTTCTTGTGCTTTCAAAGTCTCAAAAATGCTCTCCACCAGGGGAGCATACGTTGTGCTTCAGCATTCTCTGTGGTTGCTGCATCCCAAAGTTTCACCCCCACTCCGTCCCAAAGTTCCCATGTAAAGATGGTGGACACTGTTACGGTGGGCAATTTTTTCTGCACCCACTTAAGGATCGTCTTAAGGTCATGGCCAGGGATATCTTTTCCATGCCTTTGTAAAAGAGCTTTCATAAGCTCATATACGTCTCTCTCTAGGGAAGACGCCTGATTTCCCATGTTTCCCACAGCTCACCTGTTTACTCCAGAGGGATTGTAAGCCGGCTCCTGCTTCTTTGCAGCAGCTCATTCAACGTTCCGTGGGACTCGCAGCCTGCCACGCAGATAGGTGGTTTTCAGCTCTTCGAATCACGTCAGGGTCACCAATTTGCTGCGATTGAGAGACAGGACACAGCTTGATTCAAGCAAGATGTGGATTAAATTATACTACAAGCATATATTTATACTGGTTACAAGTATGGTATCCCTAGCTGATTGGTTCTTATAATACCTGAGGCAATCACAGATAAGCTAATACAAAAGTCATTCTTTCTTTAACATTTACTTCTCCTAACATTAGCAGTTCCTCTTATCTACACAGTCTTTTTCGCAAACACAAAAGACTTGTGACCACCCGTGGTAGCTAGCACTTATTGTTTCTCTTCAAACAAGTCTCTTATCCTTCCCAAGGTCTGCGGCCGACCAGTTTCAGTATATCCTGTTTCATCAATTGATCTGTACTGGGTGTTTTCTTAAGAGCAGTCAAATCCTGCCCTACACTGCAGGGGTCTAGATGATGATGTAATTAATCTCTGTCACTGTAAATTTTTGAACCGGTCATCCTGTGCAGACTCAGTAGTTGTTCTCGAACTTTTCCACCACTAGCATATTCTTGTCTTAGTCTCCCCCTTATCTAAGAATGTATTTTTCACTCTGTCTTGTTGGCTGTTTTTCCCAAACAGGATTCCTTATTTAGCAGTGTGCTAGATGCCATTTCTCTGTCAAATAGCTTACTAGGATTTCACTAACAAAAAGCTCTAAAAGCAGTTACATATGTCACCATCCCTTCAGTCCCCCTCTTTTCTACACCGAAGCTAAGACTTATGCTCCTTTATTATTATTTCATATGTTCTCATATGCTTTTCACAGGATTTACTAAGGTTTGCAAGTGTCTAATTGTCCTACAGTTCCAGAGGAATAATATAAGCAACAGTTCAAGCGTTAATCATATTAACATTCATAGGACTGCAATTGGATGATACATTATATTTACAATTCCGGATGCAGTTGGGGAATATCCAAAAGGACCCTCCCACCAACTATGTTGTCAATCAGATTTTACTCTTTCAAACACCTATTTTATTTCTTTTATATTATGGTGAAGTGTCATCAGGACTTCTGTTGCACAGTCATGGGCCTTTTTTACAAGGCTGGCTAAGTTGTGGTGTTTCAAAGACCTTGAGTGTCTGTAGAGTTTCTACACAAATAAATCCTTGTTGGCCCTGATCAATACGTGACTCTAAGTTTACTGTTTGCTGCTCATCACCATTCATTCAAGCCCATGTCCTATATTCTGAAGGAAATATTACGGTTCCATTGTAGTTTATTCCTAGGGCAAAGATAGGATGGATTTTATATCTTGTTGATCTTTTAAGTCTTCCGGATTGTTAGTACAAAGGCCATGGCTATATGGCTAATTGGTTCATAGGTGAAATTAACTGGGACCCACCACGCTTGGAGCTCCTTTTCTATAGCTGTAGCTTTTTCCTATATAATTTTTGGATTTCTGTAGGGAGAGGACCTTCACTCCCTTCTCTTATGATTGAGGCTGTTACTGATTGAATCCACATCTGGGCCTGCATACAATTAAGGGCCAGAGAGACATTTTGTAGTTCTTCTAATGCATCTACTAAGAGCTTCTGATCCTGGTCGTCTACCTGTTCCCATTTTGGTAATACTTTTGAGATTAGCCATTTGTTGCCTAAATGAGAACTGCGAAGGTTGTCGCAATTTTTCTAAATCATTGCTTACACTTGATAATTTGTTCATTATGATTTCTGAATCTATCCCATTTAGAATACCTATTTCAGTTCCCAAAAATCCAGATAAATCACTTTTCATCCTATCTCCAGTAAGCCTAAGTATCTCCAACCAAGTTGTCCAGCCTTTGAAAGCCACCTTCAAAAAGGGTGTACAAGAGAGCTGGATACCAGAGATATTAGCCTGTATAGGAATTTCCACCTATTTTAGGGACCATTCTGGGTTAAACAATAATATCTGTTGTCCTGTTTTTCTAATCACATATGGGCCCATTTCATATATTTTTGACATGTGTGGGATAAGTGAGACAACTGGGGCTGACACTGCTGTAGATGTCCCAACATGTATTCAAATTTGGAGTACCAGTCCAGTCACTACATCCATATCCCCATAGTCCCCTGGGATGTGAGAAAATATGTTTGGTAACTATTCACAGCCTACCATGCTATTCCTCCTAATGTAGATATTACTGTACATATCTCTGATCGGAGGCACAGAGGTTTGGTTCTACCATTCTCAAACCATTCGGATGATAGCATACTTATCAAATGCACCCACCCATTATTTTTTGCCCCTAGAAGGATTCTACCATCCCCCTTATTCCTTTGACATTGTCTATAGCATTCCATATTCATTTGATGATCTAATTCTCCAGAAAGTATCTCTTTCACAACTTGACTATCACACCATTCTCTTTCAAAAGTGTAGTTCCCAATTGTTATTTTTATAACAAATGTTTTTACAACATTCAGTCAAACTCTGTAAATCAAAGCAGTATCCTGTGTTTCTCTCCCTAAACATATTTTAAAGGCTGGTTTGTTTAATGTGAAGTTATACCAGCATTTGGACTTGGGACTTGTTATGTATGACACCTTGGTTGGGATATCTACGGAGAGTGATTTGGATCCCTCCCAAAATTGGGAAGTCACAATTGTATATCTTACACCCAATCTGTGTCCTATTCCCTAATTTTCGTTCTAGTTGGTTGTCCTGGGTTATAGAAGCAAGAAGTTTGTATTCTATTTTCATCTGTTATTGGGAAGCTGTATGGTTTTATTTTGGTAACTTCAGGAGGGTGGGGGAGTGAATGCCTCGGTACCGGCTTGATTGTTAAAACCAGGCGAGGTTAAATATCGTTAAGTACCCCCCTGATGACCCCATCTCCTGCCCATTGTTGAGAGGCTTCTCAGCAGTGGCAGGACACCGAACTCCCCGTGCCAAGCTGCACGTACTGGAACTATAGAAAANATCCCGGAGAGACTGAAATTGGGACAGGTTTTATTGTGCTCTGTGGGGGACCCCTAGGACACTTTATATTCTGACTGGTTGTTTGGGGTGTACGGTTTGGGTTATTTCCTTAGTGTTCTTAATAAAGAATTGTTGTTCCTTTTCCCAAATCTCTTGCCTGAAGGCCTTTAAATTGAAAGAATTTAATACCTGTCTTCCCAAACCAAGACATTGGTCCATTGTATTTTCTGGATCCCAGCCCCACTGGTTCTTGTTATATATTTTGCCTTCAAGGAGAAATACCGTAGCCAATTTTGTCTCTGAATTAACCTCCATCATAATACCAGTATGTTTTCTCTGGGCTCATTTGCAAGGCCATTCATTAGGTCCTGTTTTGTATACATAAGGGAACATACAAAGCAATATCATGGTATAAAAGCATCTACTTATCAACCACATTCTTCCTCTGCCTAGGCTGGAGTTCTCAGGAAGTTGCTTCCTTTAGTTCCCAGAGTCTCTTGAGTGCTTCCTTCACTCAGGTATGATGAATCCACAAAGTCTGCTCTCGTATCTTCACAGCAGTATGTATGGTCAGCAGGACTTGAAATAGTCCTTCCCAATTAGGCTCCAAAGGTGAATCTGAAACGTTCTTAACAAACACGAAATCACCTGGTGTGATATTATGTATTGGGTCATCCAGGCCCCTGGCCTGCACACCAAACTCTTGCTTCTCTATTTCCTTTAGTCACTTTTGCAAGGCAATCATATATCTTTCTGAAATCTCCTCCCCAATCTGGGTAGAAAGGCTCTGTTGCACCATGTAGGGTCTCCAATAAAGAATCTCTAATGGACTTAAACCCTCTTTTGCTCAAGGTTTTGTCCTGATTTGTAAGAGAGCCAAATGTAAGTCTTGTGGCCAGGTTATGCTTGCCTCTTGTCCCAATTTGATGATTTGAAGTTTGATCAAGTGATTCATTTTCTCTGCGTGACCTCTGGCTTCAGTCGATATGGGGTATGTAGCTTCCAATCAATTCCCTGTGCAGTGCTAATCTGCCTCACCACTTTTTCCACAGAATAGGATCCTCTGTCTGATTAAATAGTTGCTGGTACCCCAAAACAGGATTATTTCCTGTAACAAGGCCTTTGTTACCTCTCTCAATTTATTGGATCTGCAGGGGAAGGCTTCAAGCCACCCAGAAAAGGTGTTAGGAAGTACCAAAAGGTATCCATACCCTTGTTTTCTGGGAAGTTTCAAAAAATCAATTTGCCATTCTTATCCTGGGAAATTACCCTTTACTGTTTTCCCTAATACTGGTTGTTGTCCTGTCTTCGAGTAGCTGTGTAGACAGACTTCACACTATCATGTAACCTGTCTCTCACAGTAGTGTATAAATTCCTGGCAAGGGCAATGATTTCTACCTTCTATGTCGAAGTGTTCACAGGCAAGGCTCCCAAATCTATTACCTTTCCTAAGTGGTAATGGCATACCCCACCTTTCATTCACCGTGAATGACAAAGCTGCTTCCATCAGTGTACTAAGATGCTTCTGCATCTTCAAGCAGTTATTATTTCAGGTCTGAATGGATGGCATATACAGCTTTGATGGTTTGTAAGCAGTCATGAGTCACTGGTTGTCCCATGTTCCCACTGAAGAAAGAGGCTGGATTGACAATATTATTCACCACAATTTCAACATCATCCTGTTCTACTAAGATGGATTGGTATTTGAAGAATCACGAGGCCAACAACCCATGTCTCCTTTGGCTTCTAATATGGCAGATACTGTGTGGGAAACCAACACTGTAATCTTCTAGTGTAAATTTTCAAGACTCCTTGAAAAAAACAAGTGCTGCTATGGCCCTCGAGCAACTTGGCCATCTTTTACTGGTTTCATCTAGTTGCTTGGAAAAATAGGCCACTGCCCTCATGTGTGGTCCCAAACTTTGTGTTAGGACTCCCATGGCTATTCCCTGTTTTTCATGGGAATACAGGCAAAAGGGCTTGGAGAGATCTGGTAATCCTAGGGCAGGAGCCCTCATGAGTTCTCTCTTTAGTTGTTGGAACACTTGGTTGGTTTCTTCATCCCAAACCAATGGATTATTATTTGACTTTATCATGTCATACAGGGGTCTTACCAGTAGTCAGTAGCTGTAAATCCATACTTGGCATCATCCCGACATCCCTAGAACTGTACATAATTCCTTTATAGTCCGCAGTCTAAGGGTTTGACAGATAGCCTCCTTCCTTGCGGATCCCAGGACTTGTTCTCCAGCAGAGATCTCATATCCCAGGTAGGTGACTTGTTGAACTACCTGAGCCTTTAGGGGAGAAACTCAATAGCCAGTCAGTCCTAGAATGTTCAAGAGACCTACAGTCCATGTTACACAGTGCTCTCTGGTGTTGTTGACCATTAGTATGTTATCAATGTACTGCAGTACAACACCGCAGCCTGGTGGACACTCTCATCTCTCCAGGTCTCAGACTGGCTCCCAAAAAATGGTAGGACTGTTTTTAAATTGTTGAGGCAGTACTGTCCATGTTAATTGTACCTTTTGTCCAGAGTCAGGACTTTCCAATTCAAAGGCAAACAGTCTCTGGCTTTCATGATCCAAGGATAGACAAATGAATGCATGCTTTAGATCCAAATGGTAAACCAAGTCAGCTCAGAGGTTAATGTGGTTAGCACAGTATATGGGTTGTCCACTACAGGGTGTATATCCTCTGCTATTCAATTAATTGCTCTCAAGTCCTGCACTAGACTGTAACTCCCATCCAGTGTTTTTACAGGTAGAATGGGGGTATTAAAACTACATTCATATTCCCTTAACAATCCATGTTTTAGAAATTTCTCTATCACATGTTTGATCCCTTACTGATCCTCAGTTTTTAGGGGATATTGCTTAACCCTCACAGGCTAGCTATCTTCCCTCAGTTTGATCACAACTGTTTGTGCTGTCTTAGCTCTTCCTGGTATTTATACTGCTCATGTCCCTGGATATACCTGGTCCATGATTTCCTCGTGTATCCCTGTCTTTGATTTACTGTGGATCAGTCCTAAACTCAGAATCTCAATATGCTGAACCTCTCCTACCTTTATTTCTATTTTCCCTCCCTCAAACCTTATTTCTGCATTTAATAGTTACAACAGATCCTGGCCCAACAATGACTTCAGTGAATTTGGCATGTATAAATATTTATTCACCTCCCATTTCTTGCCTAACTTAAAATTTAACTGTCTTAAAAAGTATGAATTTTCTATTTGGCCATTAGCCCCTTCCTTCCCTACAGGAGTCAAAGCTTGATTTAACACTGAAAAGGTTGCCCGTGTATCTGTTAAAAATTCGACATCTCGTTGTTCTGTCCCTAGCCTCAATGTAACCAGGGGATCTTCTAGGGAGAATTTCCCCAGATCCCATCAGTCTCGAAGTGATGCAGCCATAGGTTGCTACCTTCTTCATCTGTCTCTATTCCACCTCTTCCTCTGCTCAGGACTGTCCCTTTTCCAGTGCCCCTGCCATGTGCATTCTGCACACTGATCTTTCTCTAAGCCAACCCCTCCCCTTTGGGAGGTCCCCTCTAAGGCAGCTACCGTCACTGATGTTATTCGCCTCTCCAGCTGCTTCTCCTTCCATGCATCCCAATTCCTGAAGACTTGCCAAGCTTCCTCAACTAACTTTTCCAAATTCTTTGTATCAGGTGCTTTAATCTTTTGTTGTCTTCTTCTAATATCATTAGAGGACTGCCCCAGAAATAAAAATATCAGCTGGTGCTGCCCTCTTCAGTTGAGGGGTTCAATGTAGTGTGCTTTTGCATTGCTAATCTTAACCTGTCTAAGAATTGAGTAGGAGTTTTGGTAGGATTTTGTTTAATAGTCTATAAAATTGATGAGTTGATGGCCTTTGGGACTGCATGTCCTAATCCATATTTAATCCATCTCCAGTATCTCTGTAAGGCAGCATAGTCTGCATCATCATTAGGGTCCCAGGAGGTTTGTCATAGACAGGTTTGAAATCTGTGCAAAGACAATTTATCTATAAATTATTCTCCATTGAACCTAGGTAATATGGAAATTTGCTTATGGTTGTTAAGTCCTGATGGACTCATGAAAGAATGTAAAAACAACAGGAAGCAACAGAAAAAAAAAAAAAGTAGCAGGAAACAGACTAATCTAGAATTAAATGATTGCCTGTCAAAGAATTTAAGAGCCAAGTATAAAAACTGGATTTGTGTATCTTTCTCCTCACCCCTCAAGGCTTGTAATAGTTCTTGATTAAGCAGCTGAGGAATAGTCAGTTCTCTGCTTTTTCATGGTTTGTTTTTGGTTTTTTTTTTTAATAGTTACTCCCAGACAGAACTGCATGTATGTAACCTATAACAGCAACACCTGTACAGAAAGTTTTTCACCAAACTGATCATGCCAGATAATAAATAATTTGAGCAAATGAACTGCAATTCCTCTAGTGACAGGACAAGGGCAATGGGTACAAGCAGGAACATAGGAGGTTCCATATAAATATCAGAAGAAACTTCTTCACTGTGAGGGTAACGGAGCATTGGAACAGCCTGCCCAGGGGGGTTGTAGAGTCTCCTTCTCTGTAGATGTTCAAGACTAGCCTGGATGTGTTCCTGTGTGACTTGGTCTGGGTGTTCCTGCTGTGGAAGGGGGATTGAACTAGATGTTCTTTCAAGGTCCCTTCCGATCCCCAATTATTCTATGATTCTATGAAAAGAGTAGCAATCATTCAGCCCAAATTATTCTTGACACTAACAAAAGACTCTGGGATCATGGTTAAAAGTCACTTCCTTGTGCTACTGAGATCATCCTATTTTAAAGGCCTCTGCAACATCACAGTCTTTAACTTAGTTTAAAATAAATCTGTATATATGAGTGTGCAATTTTCGTTGTCATTGTTTGTTGTATTCAATGTTTTATTAGAGCATGTTAATATACTTTCTACATGTATGTGTGTGAGCACACGCGTGTGTTTCAAATCACTGACAACTTCTGCTTACATCAACTAAGCAGCCTTGTGAAAAACAAACAGCCAGACCACAGTCTTTAGTTGTTGCAACATCTCTTCTTAGGTGACAGAGGTACAGAAACAGCCTACAATTTTGCTTGTAATTTTCAAAACAAACATTACAAAAAAATCCCAAACCACAAGTGCTTTCTCAATCATATAGACATGAGGATAAGGCAGAGGTACTTAATGCCTCCTTTGCCCATGTCTTCAACAACAGGGTAGACTGTCTTCAGGATGACTACTTATCTAAACTGGTAGACACAGATAGGATACAGTGTACTTCCCCTGTTATCCAAAAGGTTAGAGACCTGCTGATCCATTTAGAACCCCACAGGCCCATGGACTGGATGGGATTCACCCCAGAGTGATGAGAGAGCTGGCGAATGAGATTGCTAAACTGCTCTCCATACTTTACCAGAAGTAGTGGATCACAGGTGAGGTCCAGATGATTGGAAGCTGGCAAATGTGACCCCCATACAAGAAGGGTCGGAAGGATGAGGATGATCCAGTTAACTACAGACCTGTTAACCTCACCTCAGTTGTGGGTACGGTTATGGAACAGTTAGTGCCGAGTGCTATCATGCAACGACTGCATGATGGCCAAGAGATTAAGCCCAGTCAACATGGGTTTAGGCAGGGAAGGTCTTGCCTGACTAAAATTTTTCTCTCAAAGTTAAAAACTATCAATTTCATAATCCAGGGACAATGGACCATGCTGTTTGTAGTAGTTAGTTAGAGGTCCTATGTGAGTTGCTCACCTAACAGAATAGGTTTGGCACACAAAACCAGAAAATAAAATGTTACAAGACATTTTTAAGGAAATGTTTCACAAATTTTTCAGCTGCAGAAAAATACGTACAAAAAGCCAGAGCTGTAATATGGGTGAAGGAAAAATCATAAAAGAATATATACCAACTTCAAAAAGAATAGCAGAAAAATGCTCCTGGGAGTAAAAAATGTATTTAGAATTTATTTAAAATAGAAAAAGAACTTCTACTGGAAGCGACCCATAAAATATAAGACTCATAAAATATGGCTGGTGAAGATACAATACTGAAGGCTAATATTAATTTTAGGTAGACCTGACCTGCTTTTGCTACACAAGGTTTCCTTACACCCAGTGGGTTGAAATCAGTTGCTACACATGGTCCTCTTCAATTGCATGGTATAAAGTATATCTTCTATGTAAATATTCAGACTGATTGTGACACAACTTTTCAGGTATTTGTATACAGTTCTGAATCCCAAAATGGGTGTCCTATGTCCAACCAGGTAAACTAAATTGTATGTTTCATGTACACTTCAAACACAAAATTTAGTATAACTTGATTTGATAAAATATATGGGTTCCTGGACCAAAGTGTACCTCTCATGCTTACTTAATCATTGTATTATTATCTGTAAATCTTGCTATGCCACGCCTCATTTTCTAGTACACTTTTCTTAATATCTATCCAAATCGTCATAGTTCCCAATCAAAATGAATAGTTTATTGCACCACATATTTACAGATAAAACAGTCATCAGCCTCTGTCCTTAGAATTCAATTTAAGTAAAAAAAAATAACAGACCACAAGACCAGAAAGACAGAGGAGTTTACCCAAGGATACACAGCATATCTGTGGCAGATACAGAGTTATCAGTTTCTGGAACCCTATCAAGTTATGTAGATATTGAAGCACAAACTAACAGATCACTGGGACATTTCTGTTCAAGCTTCTGCTCCCCTGCTTTTGAATTGTATGAAAGTCATATTATTCCACTTTCCAGATCTGCTGCAGCATAAATGAAGTCTAGAAAGATGAGATCTGGTCCTTTTAATTGACTCCATATTTAAGCTATGCACAGATGGCACACAATATGAATTTCCTGTATAAACTCAGCTGAAAAACACAGAAAACACCAAATTCCTTAGTCCACCATCATCTTACTACTAGAAGCAGGATCCAAAATCCTTTTTTTTTTTTTTCTTCATAAGAGTCTTGTTTAAATATATGCTGCGATTGAGAGATGGGACACAGCTTGATTCAAGCAAGATATCTATTTAATCATACTACAATCATATATTTATACTGGTAACAAGCGTGGTATCCCTAGCTGATTGGTTCTTACAATACCTGAGGTAATCACAGATAGGCTAATACAAAAGGCATTCTTTCTTTAAACATATACTTCTCTTAACATCAGCAGCTCCTCTTATCTATACAGTTCTTGCAACAGCAGTTCCTTATTGATGCAGTTTTCTTCACAAACACGAAAGACTTGTGACCACCCTCGGTAGTTAGCACTTACTGTTTCTCTTCAAACAAGTCTCCTATCTTATCCTTCCCAAGGTCTGCGGCCGACCAGTTTCAGTATATCCTGTTTCATCAATTGATCTGTACTGGGTGTTTTCTTAAGGACAGTCAAATGCTGCCCTACAAATATACTGTATGTAAGTCCTCCAAAAATTTCACAGTCTATGACAGTGCAAAAAATCCGCATCAAATCAAGAGGGCTACATTACCAGCATAATTTGCCACTCCTGCCAGCTTCGTTCATTCTTAAGACCCCAAAAATCCAAAACTCACTAACACCAGAAGAAAACTGAAGGAAAATTCTGAAGAGAAACATGCTGTTTTCACATTGTAATCGCAATTTCTTTTCCTGACCTTACTTCTTAAGGAAGTGATATAGTCATGTAACTGGTTTTCCTCTGCTGAAGTTAAGCCTGCTGCAATTCTTGAAGACATTATTCAGTGAGTCTGCTTTGAGGATTAATCTCTCCAGAGATGATGTATTGAACATTTTTACAAGACTGAAAAACAGATTTCCTTGAAACCCAAATAAAAGTCGATTATTTGTTTTCTCTGTGACTTAATAAACATTTGACTTTGACATTGTTATCCAAGAGGTACTAGTTAGAGACCTGCTGATCTGTTTGCATCCCCACAGGTCCATGGACTGGATGGGATTCAACCCAGACTGATGAGAGAGCTGGCGGATGAAATTGCTAAACCGCTCTCCAAATTTACCAGAAGTCGTGGATCACAGGTGAGGTCCCAGATGACTGGAAGCTGGCAAATGTGACTCACATACACAAGAAGGGTCAGAAGGATGATCCAAGCAATTATAGACCTGTTAGCCTCATCTCAGTTCCAGGTAAAGTTATGGAACGGTTAGTGCTGAGTGCTATCATGCAACAACTGCATGACGGCCAAGAGATTAAGCCCAGTCAACATGGGTTTAGGTGGGGTACGTCTTGCCTGACCAAAATTTTTCTCTCAAAGTTACAAACTATCAATTTCATAATCCTGACTAGCCTGATCTCCTTTTATGACCAAGTGACTCGAGTGGTCAATGAGAGGAAGGCTGTGGATGTGGTTTACCTGGATTTCAGTAAAGCATTCAACATGGTCTCCCATGATATACTCCTGGCAAAGATGGCAGCAAGGGGCTTTAACAAGAATATACTATAATAGATCACGAACTGGTTGGACGGACTAGCCCAGAAAATGGTGTTAAATGGAGT
>VZRI01002000.1:0-12612 GCA_013397515.1 Upupa epops
TAGCTGGAAAACATGCATGTGTTGATCAAATTTGTGTCAAATGCATGGCTATTGTATTCGCATCTCAATTCCTGGTCCAATGCTTTTCCATTTTGCTTAATCCCAATTTACTAGTCTAATGTGTCAGGCACTGAAGTGTCCGATCTATACAAATGCCTTCCTCCAAGATCAACAAGAATTGTTTTCTCAAGACATCTTTCCACCCACACCCAAGAACACTCCACCAATACCATTCTGAAGACCAAGGGTTGAGATTATATAGTTTGTCTTTTAAAACAATACATTAGAGGATATCCTAAAGAAACTGCACTTTGTATGCTCATTTTACAAAAACACAGCCATTCTTAAATTATAATTCCACCAGACTGATTCCACGTCACAAATACTAGTAATTTCTGCTCCTTCTCAGGATGGGGATGGCCAGCCTGTATTTTCATTAAGCTACATGCTTACTATGAGGTATAAAATTACACACATAGGATGATGTATCATCTAAGCAATTTTCCCTTCTTGTTACTTACAGTTTTTGTTTTAACTGTGCTACTTTTTCTTCAGAATACTCTAGATTCCTCTGCACTTCCTGCAGCTTCATTTCCATGCCTTCCTGCTTTGCAAGTGCAGTCTTAAAAAAAAAAAAACATATTACCACCAAAATGAAGTTTAGTGAAAAAATACGTTGTCTAAGAGACTGGGATAAACTGAAATTCATAACTACAATTTAACTCCAGCGCTTCCTGTGACAACAAACGCAATTCAAAGCGTTTGAATTAAAACACTGTAAACATATTAGCTATTTGTTAAAATAAACACCAGTGTGCAAAAATCAAACATGTTTTCATGTTCAACCTCAGTGATCCTAAGTGTAGCTGGTTTTCAAAGAACATAGTCTGCTGGACAGACAGGTATTTTAACAGACGCGCATTTCTAGGCTTCCTTACTGGAAACTCACATTTACTGTGCGTATCAACAACAGAACCGACAGTCATTTGATACTATTTTCTATACAGTGAAACAGAGGAAAGTACTGGGTTGAAGACAAAGAAGTGATCCACAGTTCTGTGGAAAGCTCATTTGTTCTTGATTTGAAAAGCTCAGAATTACTCTCCTGTGCAGTGCAAATAGTCATACCTTTTCCTTAGTATCCCTCTGGTTTCTGAGCTTCATTAACTCCATGCATAGGCTGTTCATTTTCTTCTGCATGACATCTTCAGACAGCTTGTTAGGGAAGAATATAAAACTACTAAACAAAGTGCTCTCATAGGTATCACTCTTCACACAGAATATTGATTTCTACTAGCCCATGAGAAGGATGTTGGTAGATCCCACTCAGACTTTAGACAGAGACACTCAAGATCCCAAACTATCCCTGAGCCCCTGATGAGGCACTAGCATCAAGAAAAACAAATGCTAATCAGCAACGTAAGCTTCCTCCTGCCCAGGGAGCTTACTAACAGCAAAGGAAAAGGAGATACATAAATATTTATCTGAATACCTTTGACTTAAGTAGTTCATTGGTTCTTGTTAGCTCCAGAAGCTGTTTTTTTAGGCATGCAACATTTGCCAAGAGAGATGTCTTCTCCTTCACTGCAGCACTCAGCTTTGTTCCAATCTTGACAAAATCCTCATCTAGAAGCTTAAGTTTTTTATCCTGCTCTCCACGTTCTCTGACTAAGGCTCGAATCTAAAAAGAGGCATTTTGTTTAACATTATTCTTGTTTAATAATCACTAATGATGTTTGAGGTGAAGATACATATCCTGCATGAAAGCTATGATCCACAGGAAAGGAGATAAAAATCACCATAAAACCCTATTACACACTGCAGAGTTAAAACTCTAGCATTCCATCTAACTTATTTCATACAGCTTCAACTTGCAACAGAAACAAACTTTCTTATCTGACTGTGATATACAGAATGTGACATTTGAGAGAAGTCACAGATTTAGCACACAGAAGGGCACTGATAAGGAATAACTGCTGCTTAAACTTCAAAATTGTGTCCATGACAAAGCAAAAATCTCAAACAGTTGACAAATAACAGAACATTTCGGGAGTAGGGTAGGACTTGTATTTGTTTTTTTTTTAAAAAGGGAAAAACCAACTACATAGCTGTTAACAGTCACAGCAATTAACAATGTCTTTAACTGACCCAATCCTTTCCATAACCATAGCCAAATTTGCTCTGCACAAAGCAGTTTGCAAACTTCTCTACCATATTATTCAAAAAAGGCTAATTTCACCACCTTCTATTTTTTATTAGAAGTGGACAGTACAGGGGAAGAATGATGTCCCTGGTCCTGCTGGCCACAATATTCCTGATACATGCCAGGATGGCATCAGCTTTTCATGCCACCTGGGCACACTGTTGGCTCATATTCAGCTGGTTATCAGCAAGTACACCCAAGTCCCTCTCTACCACACCGTTCTCTAGCCACTCATAGTGTATTCATACCTCCTTCTCCAGCATTTTCTGTTTCTTTTTCTCTTTCATGATGATAAGATCTTTTTTAGCCTTCAGAGTTCCATTAGCTGTCTTCTGAAAGCAGGTATATTAGAAATATTTAAACTGATATCTAGCTGCATAGATGTTTAACAACACAGGTAAATGTCAGTGTTCATACAAACAAGATACATACACAAACAAAAGCATCTCTCCCCCATATACAGGGCAAGCAAGTTTTAGTTTAAGATGCGTTTTATCACTGGTCTCTCTCATAAGCTTTACTTTGACATCTCATAACCAGTGCCACAGGAAGAACAAAGTCAGACATCTGCTGATCTCAATAAAATATATTTCAATCTGTTAACCACGGATCTGTTTTTAGAACTTCATGCTATATCATAAGCACCAATAAACAATTTTGACATGTCAGGGTTATAGTTTTGCAACTTGTTAAGCAAAGCATCGTCAAACATCGCACTGACAACCTCCATATACATCATCATTCCATATTTATTTCTTTTACCATTAGGTTCCTGCTCTGCCCTGTCCACCATGTGGAAACAAACACAATGTTGCTAAAAACCTTAATTACATGGCAGTGGGCAAAGACCCCAACAATGTAACGGTAAAGAGGACAAGCCACCCTGTAGTCCAAGTAATCTTCACATATTTACTAGAGATGCTGCAACTTCACTTTTGCTTCTTAGTTACTAAGGAATACAGGCATAATCACATTTCATAGTTAACTTAGGCAGCTTAAGAGTAATTGTATTTAGGGGTTGCATGGGTTAACCAGTCAGCCAGGTTTAGCTGGCATTTGACAGTGCTACAGACACCACAAAAGAGCCTTACTGTTGACCCAAGAGATGTCAGTTTCCTTCCTGTTACCGGGGTAGGGGTACTTCTATCATTGTCCTGACCAGTCTCACCTGCAGAAAGTGATAAAAAAAAAAATGGTGAAGCAAGAGGGTGTGTATGTACAATGAGGGAAATTTAACCTTGTCTAGCTTGGTTAACTGACTTTTTAAACAAAAGACAGAATGTAACCTGTTTATTAGACTATCCATAATGCCAACTGTTTTCTTCACACATACTGACTCAATATTAGTAATGTGGATGCAAGTTCAGAGACACTACCCATATGGTAATCACTTTGGAAAAGCCTTCTGTCAAGGTTCCAGCCCACCATCAAGGACCTATACTGTCAAGTTTTCAAATGAGAAATGTTTTCTATTTAAAAACACCATTAAAATATCATTAAAACCATACTTATTTCATCTCCAGAAATGCCCCTAATTATTAGAAATTACATGTAAAGCTATTGCCGTAAGTTTCTACAGCTGCTGTCCCCCACTGCTAGATGTGTCTACCTACTCACAGGTAGGTAGAGCTCCAACAGAAAATGAGTTTTAAAGAAAGCCCAAAAAACATGCCAGCACTAATGACTACAGCAGGCAATGATATTAACCACTGCACTCTGATCAACTTTACAACTGTTTACTCTTACGCTTCTTAACCCATTGACATGTTTCAGAGGTCAGAGAAATTTTTAGTGCATCTGAAGATTTCACAGATGCCATAGTGAAGTGCATACTAGAAATGAGATTTTTCCGTGACAATAGAGAGCTATTACAGTAAATAGGGATTTCAACTTCAGTGAGCTGAGGTTGATAACATAGCCAAGTTAAATTCACTTACAGAAAAAAAAAAACCCAAACCAACCAATAAGTAAAATCTCAGTTCATAGAATCACAGAATTACTGAGGCTGGAAAAAAACAAGTTTAGCACATGACCTAACATCACACCATCAACTAGAACAAGGCACTACAGGCCACAGCCACTCTTATAAAATGTCTCCAGGGATGGGGACTCCACCACTGCCCTGGGCAGTCCATTCCAGGGTCTGATCCCCCTTTCTTAACATCCAACCTAATCGTTCCCCGGTGCAGCTTCAGGCCCTGCCCTCTCCTCCTGTCACTAGGTGCCTGGGAGAAGAGCCACACCCCCACCTGACTACAATCTCTCTTCAGGTAGATATAGAGTGAGAAGGTCCTCCAAGTATCCTCTTCTCCAGGCTAAACAACCGCAGTTCCCTCAGCCTCTCCTTATTCTCCCCATAAATAACTGAAGAAAACTCATGGGGAGAGAAAGTCTATTCTTTACACCACTAGCCAAAAGAGAAACTGCAACTCACTTATAGGATACTCCACAAAATCTTATTTCCAAGAGCATTTGGAAAATAATGCATTCTGCATTAGCATCCAGAAATAAAACCCCAATGATTACAGAATCTTAGTGCTGAATAGTGAGAAAAACAGTCTGAACTGTTACAGGACAAAAAGAAAACCTAATTTTTTTTTTAAAGCATCTTCCAGTTGATGAGAGACTACTTAGATGTTACCACACACCAAACTGCCCTGGAAACAGTAAGCTAATTAGAAAAACTAAGAAGTGTTAAACGTGCTTCAGCTGTCACAGGCTCTGTCGGTTCTAAAGCTCTGTGCCATAGGGTCATGTGTCTCTAACTACACTAGTTACTCCACATGCATGCGCATGTTCACTGCTGTGTTGACAAGCAGCTTGGATTTTAAACACGTAACAGTAGCTTGAACGTTAACATCAGCCTGAACCTCAACATCTATTAGTAGCCTGAACTTTAGCAGGTAACAGTAAGCAGCTTGGGAATTAAGTTAAAAGTTCCTGTATAGTTTTGCTTAGACTAACTCAGCTTGTAGAGAACTCCTCAGTCTTAGAAAGAGGAATATAACGGAGAAGCAGTAAGGAGCCTGTACACTCTAGCAGCAAAGGTCACAAAGTGGAGAGCTCAACACGGAAAAGCCCCTTCTCCCCATCCCTAAGAGCCTCTTAACACATGCTCTATCTATGGGGAGTTTGGACAACCAGGCAGTACTTCTCTTTTAAGAAGGGCGGCCGCCGAGGGCTTAGACCAGAGTTTCTCAGACCCACCATTACCAGCAACTGAGGGACCCGCATTCCCATCATCACTGAGAAGTACAGGGCTGACTCTCGCACAGCGTCCCACCCATTCCCGTATCCATACCCGCAGCTGTAGCCGTAACCGTGCCTGCGCCCGTAGCTGTAACCGTGCTGCACTCGTTGAGGCGGCACAGCGGGACCCCGCTAAAGGCCATACCGCGCGCACAGCCCCACACCAGCCTCTCCCGCCGTTCAAACAGATGCAACGGCCGCCGTCACGCGCCCCAAACACCCAATCAGCTCGTCACGCGCCCCAGACACCCAATCAGCTCGTCACGCGCCCCAGACACCCAATCAGCTCGTCACGCGCCCCAGACACCCAATCGGCTCCTCACGCTCAAGGATTTCCAGCCAATGCTTCCCGGCAACGGATGCGCGCATGGCGTAACGGTGGGGCCCAGGGGGTGACCGTGGGGGCGGGTCCTTGCACATGCGCAGTACGGGCGGCGCACTCGCCGCGGCCTATGTCGGCGCCGTTCGAGGAGCGGAGCGGGGCGGTGCCCTGTGGGACGCCTTGGGGCCGCTGGTACCAGACCCTGGAGGAAGTGTTCATCGAAGTGCACGTCCCACCGGGAACCCGCGCCAGTGACGTCCGCTGCCGCCTCGAGAGCCGGCACATAGCCCTCGCGGTGCGAGGTCAAGACGTGCTTCAGGTACGAACGGAGCGGGGCCGGGACGGGGCTGAGTGACCCCCCGCGATCAGACATACGCGATGCGCGCGCTGCGCTGTTAGCACTGTAACTGCGGTAAATGACCATGGGGATGGGGCGGAGCCGACTCTACGGTTCGCGTAGAAGCAGAGAGAAGCGCCGGGAGTTCCCGCGGTGCCTCAAGCGGGGGAATGGGCAGTGCCTCGCATAAGGCAAAACCAGACCGAAATCAAAGTAACTACCACGGTAATAATGAGCACCTCTTCGCCGCACAGCGTATGTGCATCTCCGTGGGCTGGAATGAAACTCCTTAACGCCAGTGCAGCGTTGAAGCAGCAGGCGATCTCTTTATTACGGCACAGGGGATATTTTCTTCCAAAACTGTACAGCATCGGGCAGCGTTCTGTAGGGGCAAGACATACATCTACGCTAATTTCTCGGAGCAGATTGTAAAATACAAACCCACCCGAGAACAGGAGTAAATTCCATTTTAAGGTCAGTGAGGAAAACGCAAATCCATTTCTAAGGTTACCGGCTCTCTGTGTATCCGAAGGCTGATCTCTAAAGTGCTAATGGCCTTTTAAGTACTGCTTGAAGTAATAGTTTCTTTCCACACCCAGGGAACGCCCATAGGAGAAGACCTATAATATCATCAAGCCCTGTCTATGACCTAACATCACCACATCTGCTAGACCCTGTCATATGCAGCCTCATCACTCACAATGGGCAGGAACACCAGCATTTTCACAGCAGGTCTATGAAAAATGTGTTTATTCTCTGAGAAACTTCAGTGAATTAAGATACAGCAACAGTGAAAGGAATTTTGTAAGAAAAAATAATTCTTTGCTGGTCTGTGTTGAAGACTATATTTAGGCAATTGAGGCACCCTATTAATTTTAAGTGAAAAACATGAAGTTAAGTTGTGAGTAAAACTATACAGAGTGATGTGAACTGGATACTGAACAGGTTTTCCTGATTTGTAATATCATACATGTCTTTTGCAGGGCAAACTTTTTGACTCTACAGTAACTGATGAAGGAACATGGACATTAGGTAATACCCTACATTGGAAATGACATAGTGAGGGCAGTAAAACTTCTCCAAATGTGCTATGAAAATTTTTACCTTTTTTTTTGTATGGAAAAGTTTGGTTTTTTCCCCCTCGTGCGTGTCTTTATAGAAAAGAAAATTGGTGCCAGATTAATGAACCGAGGTAGTACAGAAGACTTAAGAGGTTGTTAGAAACGTCTTTGATGCTACGGAGGCAAAGGTTTTGTGAAACAGGAGAGTAGTTTATTTGCAGTACAGCGCTGGACTTGCAAGCTCTGTGGGAGAACTTGAGAGTCCCAGTTACAACAGATTTGCATAGTTTATAGGATTCCTAACCTACATATCTACTCTATTCCTGATAAATGTATATGTATTCTATTAGTTCTAAGTTCCTCTCCCCTCCAAGGCTGACAGAATCCTGCTTATTTTCATCTCATTGGGGTTTTTGGAGTTTGGGGTCTTAGGGTTAGAGGTTTTTGATGGTATAAACTCTTAAGACCTGATATTAGCGTGCATCTTGATTTACAGTCTCCTGGCAATTTACTACTTCCTGCCTCACATCACTCATTTGAGAAGTTCTTACAGTCCCAAGTAACCCCTCTTGTCTGTCGTCATGGCTGCTTTTTATCTTATTTTTAGAGACAGCCTCCTGCAACACAATTTCTGCCTTTTCATCTTGCAAAAGGAAAACTCACAAAGTAGTTAGCTAGTTAGCTTGTAACATTCTAAGTTCATCAACTATTCTATTATTCTATTACCCTTTAATAAAAATCTTCCCAACCCATCAATCATTTCCCACTAGATTAAGGTTAGTGGAAAAGTGCCATGTCATGGGAGGTAGTGGTTAATGGATTACCAACGCTTATATAAAGACAAGTTTTTTGCAAGGCCTAATAGCTAGACAGTTACAGTACAGTTACTTGTCTTTGCCTTTCTATAATTTTTACATTTCTTGTTTTTAGGCATTATGCTTTGTACTTTTGGGATTGGTGACAAAGCCTACAGAGGAAAGAATCACAAAATGGGTCTAAAAAAAAATCACTGTATGATATTTATAGATAGTGAGGAAAAGAAACCTCCTCTGATCATTACCTCATAAATATTGTAAAGTGTCCAGAAGATTTGGGATTTGGCCGTCATGTTTGTGAATCATTAATGTTTTTATAACCATGGATTTTGTTCTGCATTCAATATTTGTTCAAAATATTAATAGTTTATTAACTTAACGTGAAAACCAGAAGTATAAATCAACATTGTGAAATCTAGCATATTCCAGTATGTAAATTAGCTTCCAGAATCACTTTTCAAAGTTGAATGTACTCAATTAAGTAGGACTAAGTATCTTACATGTTAACTAGGCATACTGTCTGTGTTTGAATAAATTGGTTATACCTCCATCTGTTGCAGAAATTTAGATATGGCTTTTACTGTTAGTAGATCTATATAAAGCCTGACCCCAAATCCTTCATCATTACCTTAGCTGAGCTGTATATATTAATCGATCAAGTATTTTTCACTGCTGTTAAGTTCTACAAAAGATGTAGTTTATATATGCAGTAGAAATACTTTTGAACTGTATTTTAATCCCTTAAAACAGCTTCAGCATTTTAAAATCCAGAAAGAGGAGAGGTGTCTGTATAAGACTGTCTTTGCTTCAGCGTTTCTGTTTCTTGTTAATGTTTGTTTATTCTTCAATAACCCTGTTGGTGTTGACATTAAGAATTTAAACTACTTTGCAAAAAACTTTCATGCTTAATGCTTGTTAATGGTGAATTCACAAAAACATCCCAGCACAACAGGATTGAGTGAAATTGATTGCTTTATATATTTTCATCCAACAGAAGACAGAAAGCTGATACGAATTGTTCTAATGAAGACAAATCGAGATGCTGGAAATTGCTGGACATCTCTGTTAGAAAATCAATATGCTGCTGATCCTTGGGTACAGGACCAAATGCAAAGGAAACTTACATTGGAGCGATTCCAAAGAGAGGCAAGTTAAAGGACCACAGTTACTCATATTTTCTGTTAGCCCATGGCTGTGAATGCTGAGTTCTGCTGTCCAGAGCCATGGAAACATATATAGTAGTTCAGTATATCGAGAATGCTTTTGAGGCTTTTTATCAGTGTTCTTTCAAGAGCTTATTCTTTCTCAAGGTTTGTGAAGAGATGACATGGGTTAGGTGTGGGTGTTGCTGGTTTAGGGTTTTTTGCATAACTCTTAACAAATTTTCACTTCAGATAGGCTACGTGCATTTTCCATTATTGTCCAGAATTATGACTTACCCATATTTACAATAAAATTCTAGCATTGAGCTGTATCAAGATTTGTTCATACATTGTTCAGTTATCTGGAAAATTACTTATGGTATGCCTTTAGCATCTGTCTACTGCTATATGTCTGCAGAGCTGTAGGCATACAATTTATTACTTAAGAGTTGAATCACTAGTCTAGTACCACAAGAACATGGTTTTATGAGACTTATTAGCCAGCATGGCAGGTACTGATATTTTCAAATAGCAATTTCAAGGGATACCAGAACTGTTTTTTTAACATTTATTTACTGGGAGATGCAACTTCTTGCTGAGTTGAGAGCAGTGTTACAAAGTCACTTCAGCAGTAGGCAACCACATGAAGACAAGCTGATGCTTATTTGTTGATGTGTTTTCCAGGAACTTTACTGCCATGACAAATGGATCATTTTTTTGGTTATGTGTCCTTGTTAAAATATTAGCAGAGAGTTTTGTATTTGGTTTGTTCATTGTTTCTTTTAAGAACATTACTATGAATACCATTAACTCTTATCTTACCTCCATCAGAACCCTGGATTTGACTTCAGCGGGGCAGAAATTTCTGGAAATTACAGCAAAGGAGGACCTGACTTTTCTAGTCTTGAAAAGTAAACTGTTTTTATCAGTGTTCCCTGAAAGGAATTGCACTTCACATTTAAGGACTGGAATCATGTAACTCGTAAAGTCTTCAGTGATCTATTCAGTGGATTACTGTGAAGTAATTACTTGGATGAGGGGGGAATGTACCACTTCATTCTTGATGCAAGAATGTCTTATTCACCATTAATAAATAGAAAATATTTTGCTTATAATGTCTATTTTCTCTTAACATGCAATGGGAAGGATGTTAGGATGGTAACAGTTAGACATTCCCTCAGTAACAAACATTGGAGAACTCATAAATGTAATACTAAAGAAATAATTTAAATAAACTACTGCATCTTGCCTCAAATGATGTTTTACATTCCTTTTTGCTGCCCAGTATAGCACTAGTGATTAATACTTGTTACCAGGTAAGTGATACTAGAAAAGGGAAAGGTCAAGTTAAAGTCTGGGTATATAAATAAATAAATCTGTGTTAATGTAATGTGGCCTTTCAGTATAAATGATTTTTAAAGTAAGAAAATATGGTTGTTTGAAAGGAGTAGGATGTCCCTAAGTGGCATAGCAGTTTATTGATGATGTGTCTAAAAAGCTCTACATTTTTATAGATTATATTTTAAATTTAATAGCCACATTTTAAACTTGGCTAATGGCATGACTTGGTATTTTACACATGCCAATTACATATGTATCAGGAATTTTGTACTTAAGGATGCAGCTGAGCAGCATTCCAAACAGTGTTACACAGTGTGATGTCTGCGTCAGAGACTTAACAGAGGGAGAGAAAGCAATTGCCAAATGTTAATTTTATTCTGGACACTGAAATTATTGCCTGTATTTGCATTACCTGTGTATAGAAATCTCACTGGAGATAATATGACAAGAACCTGTCCACTATACTCTTCAGCCTTGTTTCCAAAACTGTACTTTTATTTCAGTTGGCATATGGTAACAATAAAGTAATAGTCAAGGAAGAATGCTTCCATTGTGATCATATCTGCTGCTTTCTTGTTGTAGGAGCATGCAAACATCAACTATTTATATATGTCACTTTTACAGGATGTAAAGTAAATCCATATACTGTGCTTAGGTTTTAGAGAGCTTCCCTTATTATACTCAAAGTAGCATGATATCAAGTGCTGATATATGGCTACGAAGTTTTGTATCAACTATGATGCTGGTATAGATGGCAGTGGTATAGTTAAGAAATTAACAAGACTGCTCTAAAAGTAAATTTGGGTAAGGTAGAAAATAGTTGTTGTATGAAAATACTGAAGTACTAACCAGTGAAATAGTATTATTGTAGTGTATTGGTTGCATGGGACAGTTTTGTATGTCTTCTATTTATAGCATAAGTTCAGAATGGCATCTAACAGCCAGCTCACAGTCTTGCCAAGGTTCCACCTATTGCTGCTTAGAAACCAGTAACAGGTATTCTGATGGATTTATAGATTTGAGTGATACAGTATCCAGAGAAACCCTCTCTATAGGAAATAATCCTGTGTACTGACTCAGAGTACCCCTTTAGTATATAAATGCATGGAGTCTCCTGGCATTTTTTCAAGCATCTAATTCAAGATCAGCTCAAAATGCCACAGCATTAGTCTCTTTATCAAAACATCCATAGCTTCTCTGAGTCAGTTAGACACATGTGTCTATGGAAAGCTAGTGCCTTGCCCAGTATGGAAGCGTGGATACTTGACATTGCCCTAGGAGCAGGTCAGGTGGACTGATAGTTACTGTCATCAGGATTGAGTGGGAGTAATCTTTAGTTGATTTGAACAATGCAACACTGTGGTATTACAGAAGATACTTCCTTAGTGTCAAGTAATCTCCAGAGTCAAAAATTTTTAAAATGAAATACATAATTCAGCACCTGCAGTTAGTTAATCAAACAAGGTTAGATTACACAGACATGGACTGGTCTACAAACTACAGGGTGTTACTGATACTTGTGTCTGTGTTGTGGTATTTCACTGAACAGTAAGCAGTCCAACAAATAGGACTGAAAACCGACACTGAATATTACTGTGTTCATCATGACATCTTTTCTGGAAGGATCTTTAGTCTGAAATGTTACATGTTCTTTTCAGTAGTTGTGTTATTGACTAAAAATCAGGTTTCAGACTTTGTTTCTCAGATATCCATTTGTGTGTTGACAGGGTCACAGGATGGTTCTCATTGATTGTAGTTCTGCAAAAAAAAAAACCAAAAAACCAAAAAAAACCAACCAAAAACCCCAATCAGGTTAAAGGCAAGATCATCAGATTTTAACACAGCGTAACAGCAAGACAGTGATTTATAAAAATATGTAGCCTTTGGAACTGAAGTCTAGGTAAGGTAGTAACTTGTTCACAACTTCTACAGAATAAAACCACAAAACCATGTCTCGGTTTGGGAAGACAGGTATCGGTTAGGGAAAGCTGGAGTCTCCCTCGGAATGGAGACTGTCAACCCCCTCCCTCCAAAATACCAAATTCTTTCAATTTAAAGGCCTTCAGGCAAAAGATTTGGGAAAAGGAACAACAATTCTTTACTAAGAATATTTAAAATACCAATAGTATACACAACAAAGAA
>VZRI01002001.1:6110-34581 GCA_013397515.1 Upupa epops
GGTGGGGGGTCAGGCTCTGCTCCCAGTCAACCAGTGGCAGGACCTGAAGCTGCTCCAGGGAGGGTTAGGTTGGATGTTAGAAAGCCTTAGCTGAGGGGAGCTGTAGAGAAGGAAGGTGTTTGCTTTCCGTGGGAATTTTCTTTACCGGCTCCTGTGGTTGCAATAATGAATTTATAGTATAATTGCCATCACAGAATCACTATGGAGACTGTTAGAGAATGGAAGAGACTTCAGAAGATCATCCAGTCCAATCCCCCTGTCACAGCAGAATCCCCTAGATCCAGTTGCACAGGAACATGTTCAGGGGCATTTTAAGCGTCTCCAGAGAAGGAGACTTCACAACCTCTCTGGGCAGCCCCTTCCAGTGCTCTGTCACCCTCACATGTCCTAAGGATTCATCCCACCATCAGGAAGGATTCATCCCACCATCAGGAAAATTTATTGCTGGCTTTTCTGAGACTTATTTTGGCTTAGCAACAGCATCTCTATTAAAGGAAAATTCTAAAAGAGAGAACTGGCAGTGAGTTTTGTAGGAAATAACTTGTTGGTTGTATTTTAAAAACTGGAATTCTGTATGGTTTGCTGTGATGTGAAGCTAGGTTGTGCCCTTTGAACTTCAGAATGGGTCAAGCTAGGCAAGAAAACATTCTTTAACAAACTGTTCCACAAACAATATATCGGTATGCAGATTTGGAGAGCTGTCATTGCTGCTACTGGCAGAGGCTGGATTTTTAACTCATACACAGAGAATTGGACTTTGACCTCAATCAAATACATTTTAAATAGTAATAGGTTTTTAAACAATGAATAGATTTTACAGCACTTAGATGAAAATATAATGGCCTGGCTCCCAGGCAGATGTGTTGAACTTGGAGAGGGGCACAGTGATTTCTTTGACTTGAAAATCCTGATTTAATCTGTGTTACATTTCTTCTATTTTCATGTAAAGTCCTTGAAGATGAGTTCTGAAGGGCTGGGGCATCTTCAGTAGAGAGCCATGACTTGAGTTAAAACCTTTTGTTTAAGAATTGGTGTGTGGGTGACTTGATTGGACTGTGTAGTGTTACAGTGGAGGTGAAGATGTCACCACTTTCAGTCGTTGGATGGATTCTTGTCTAAACTAGGGTGCAAATTGTAAAGATAAGTACTATTAGAATAACTTGTCAGTGGCTGTGATGGCTTCATTGGAAATACTTCAAGACAAATTTGATCTTTCTAAGTAGTGATAGAATAGAATCGCAGAATGATTGAGGCTGGAAAAGTTCTCTGAAATCATCAAGTCCAGCCAGTGACCTAACATTACTATAACTTAGATCATGGCACTAAGTCCAGTCTGTCCTTAAACACCTCCAGGGATGGGGACTCTGCCACAGTCCATTCCAGTGTCTGATCACCTTTTCTGTGAGGAAGGGCTTCCTAACATCCAACCTAACCCTCCCCTGACATCTTCAAGCCCTGCCTTCTTGTCCTGGCACCAGTTGCCTGGGAGAAAAGCTCGAGCCCTACCTGTCTACAGCTTCCCTTGAGGTAGTTATTATCCAGTTCAATTATTTCTGTACACTACAAATGGCCAGAGGGACATTCTGGGACATTTGAACCTGATTCAAAACCAAGAGTGTGTTTTTGATATCTGTTAGGAAGCCAGATTATTTATCACTGTAACCTCTTCTGATTTTATAATCTCTGTATGGTATTTTGAAGTTACTTTTCACTGGTTTTTTCCTGCTGAATGATGGAACCCTTCACATGAGTCTTGGGAAGTCAGCTAGTGGAGCTTGGAGCAGAACCAGTGCTGAGTTCAGAACAACTTGCTTAGGTATTTGTCTGCTCAGGCTTGGAAACCACTGAACATAAATACCCAGCACATCCTCTTGGCCCCTGTTTGTTGCAGTACTTGACTGTCTGGATGGAGAAAATGCTGTTACCTCAGGTCAGGTCAGAATCTACTCAGCCACACTTGTCCTACCCACGGGCTGATCAGTGCTTGATTTCTGTTGGGACTGGGTGCGGTTCTTGGAGTGGTGTAGTGAGTGCCAAGTAGAGAAGAGTAATCATTTCCCTTGACCTCCTACCTATACTTTGGTAGTACAGCCCAGTACGCTGTTAGGCTTCCTTACTATTTTTATTCTATAACTTTCTGGTTTTTTTAACAGTTATTTTAGACTCTTTCCTCTGGGCAGTGCAATCACAAAAATATGTGGTTTACTGTTGAGGTTTGTAGGCCATGGTTTAAGAGCTATTGCTGTTAGAATTTGGTCAGAACGTTGCCATGTTGTTCTACCAGAACATTTTATCAAGTAAAACTTCTTTTTGAGGGAGGTATAAATGAACAAGAGGATTATCTTCTGTAAGCCTGTGGTCTGTTTTAATCATTAGAAGTAGAATCCTTGCAAATGGAATTGTTCAGCCACACGTGATGTGACCTGCGCTCAATAGCTGAACTCGAAGTCGTTGCTGACTTAGTTCAGTTCTCTCACAAGCGTACAAGGGAAATCAAGAGAAGGTGTATTGGGGGATATAATTGAGAAATAAGCTAAGCACTATCATTCTTTGGTACTTAAATTGAGTGGTCATTTAAAAATGATTGCTTTGGTACAATCCTCTTCAGGTTAAAGATGTCTGTCTTGTTTAAGAAGAGATTTTCTTAGGTTTTAAAATAAAACACAACAGTCTGGCAAGGGTGGACCAAGACGTGCCATCCCATCTCCTGTCCTGCAGATGCAGTTCTCTTGGATTCCTATGTTCTTGTGCCAGTTCAGCCTTGGTCCGCTGCTCATGAATTTTGCACCTAGGTTTTGTTTATCCTTCTTGAATTAAAGATCACTGATGTGATTAGAAACAGAACAGGGTGTGGAAATACAAGCAGTTGAAGAGGTGAGAGTGAGGCAGTGGGAAGCCAAAATGAGTATCTGTGGAAAATAGCATGAGACAGAGAAGGTAGAGGGGGCAGTAAGGATTTCTGTGCTTCTGCTTGGGCTTTCTGCTAGTGGCCTCGCTGAACTGTCACTGATGAAACTACCTACTGATACCGGTGGTTGTGAGATCAGTGTTCAGCAGTGGGCTTTGGGGATGAAACATCTGTTTATTGCTGTCTTTTTTTTAACGTCTCCAAAGCAGGTTTGCAGACGTGGCTGGTTATTTTTGCTGTTTAATTATTTCCTCTTCAGAAAAACCATTCCCCAATTATATTTGTCCCTTAGTTACCAGCTGCAGTTTTACTACAGTTCTTAGGTTGTACCCGAGACCCTTTCTCTTGGCTGCCTCCTTCTTTCTGTCCTGTATCCCATCAGCTGTCATTGCAAGCAAATAGTGCAATTCCACCTGCTTGTTAACGGTTAGGTGCAAGGTTGGATCAGGCTGGCTGGGTCACATTTGTGCAGATCCAGGGAAGATCTGGGGTTGGTTGGTTGGGTTGGGTTTTTTTCTTGCTTTGCTTTTTTCCTTTTGCTTCAGAAGCCTGGGGCTGTTGATTGTTTTAAGCAGTCACAACATTCATTTTTGGAGGAAGAAATTTGCTGCTTGGAGTTAGCCAGGGTCTTGTACCGCAGCAGATAGTGACGGGCTTGCTGCAGACCCTTGAGGTGATGTCATCTAGCAACTTCATGTATTTTCAGCTGCGGAAGTTAATTCTCTGTGTGCTCATTTGTTGTCTGCACGTTTTCCTTTCTCCCAGCCACCTCCTTCTTGCATTGGTCTCCCTAGAGCGGTAATGCAGCTTCTGATTTCTTTCCTTCCGCTTCTCTTACCCCTTTTCCTTTCTTTGTCTTTGTAAAATGAAACCTGTCAACCACACTGGGCCAGAAAGGACCACGACAGAGGCCAAAACTTTGCTAGCTCAAATTCTTAGGTTTTTAGTACTTAAAAAAAACCCAATAACATTGGGAGGCAAAAGGCTGTGCCTGAGTGTCAGCCCTGCCTGTGCATCATAGAGACTGAGGGAGAGAATCCATCAAATAAACAAAGTGCATGTGTAATAGTCACGGAGTTTTTTAACTTAGGTTTTTTAACTTAGGTTTCCATGCTAGAGTCTTGTTTCTAGTGCCTGTCACTCAGTAGTAACAGGCAGTGAAGGTTCACAAAGACCAGATTCATAACTGCTTTAAAAAGCAAGCAAGCGACCAACCCCAACAAACAACTCTTGATTTTGCTAGTTACAGTTTTGATGTGAAGCTGACTTTGAATCTTCCCAGTGAGTAGAGAGCAGCTTCTCTTGGACGGTGCATCATTGCTTCCCACAAATTCATCGTGATGCAAAAGTAATTACAGTTTTACAGTCGCCTATATTCCTACACATTCGGTATCTGCTGTGAAAAACCTTGGTGTGTGACTTGCCAGTGTTCTAAACCCTGAAACACAGTGTCAGAAAATACTCGCTATTGAGTGGGTAAAACCTTGGAAACTATGCAGTAGGGATTGTTCTGTTTCCTGGTACCTGTGGCTTTGGTTTGCTTGATTCTTCAGCTGAAGCTGAAATGTTCTGCTAATATTCTGTTCTCTTAGAGTCATAGAATCATGTAGGTTGGGAAGGTCTGACTAGCAGACCATTAGCATGCTAAACCATGTCCCTGAGCTCCACACCTGTGTGACTTTTAACGTGGCCAGGGATGATGCTTTCACCATCATCCTGGGCAGCCTGTTCCAAGGCCTGATGACCCTTTCAATTAAGCAGCTTTTCCTAATGTCTCACGTAAGCCTCCCCTGGCACAACCTGAGGCCATTTCTTCTTGTTCTATCAAGTGGTATTTGTGAGAAGAGGTCAACCCCATCTGTCTACAATCTCCTTTCAGGTCATTGTAGGCAGCATTGTAGTTTCCCCTTCTTTCTTTTCTTTCTTTTTCAGCCTTCTTTCTTTTTCAGCCTGAACAGCCCCAGCTCCCTCAGCAGCTCCTCAGACTTAAGCACTCTGTGCTGGGAATCTCAGTGTTGGTTCAGGCTATGTGTGTAAGGGGACCATAAGGAAGACCCCACATACCACAAATCTGACAGTAAACTCAAAAGATTAAGAAAAACAGTCCAGTAAGAAATCCTGAAGCTGAGTTTTCCCACCCTGGTCCATAGTCTTTGCAGAGGAGAAGGAAGGAATGAGGACAAAGCAGATCCATGGTGATAGTTTTCCACTTTCTCCAGGCTGACAGTGACTTGTTAAGCATGTATAGAAAATGTTTTCCATTTACACCCTGCAGTGACATCTGGGACAGGCTGTTACAGAGCAGCTCACATACAGTCAAGAGTTCAGTTTTGGTCTTTTGCTGCAGCAGCATTGGCAGAAGAGTGAACAAGTGAGCTAAGCTTATACTCTCTCTGTCTAAATAGCAGTGTGAGCTGAGGGCTGAATCATAGAATCATCAGGGATCGGAAGAGACCTCGAAAGATCATCCAGTCCAAAACAAAAAAGGTTGTAAGAGAGATTGTAGCCTCTGTTCTAGGGCACTGTTGACATTATGTCTCTTCAGCTAGAAGGGGCAGGACGTAGTGGTGGATTTGGTTCTGATTCCTAAAGTCTCACTGGAAACCCCTTTCCATGGTAATGTAAGGAGGACAAAGGTATCTTGAGGTGCGTGGCACTGATCGCACAACAGAAGCTTCCACACAAGCATTTGGCTGTAAACCCACAGTTTAACTTGGTCACTGGCCACGGTTTGTATGCTCACAGCTCATGTGTAGGCTTTTGTTTTGTGAGAAGTGCTGTGTGATTCGAGGTGCCTTACCCTGTCCTGAAGGCTTCAGGACTTGTGCAGTAGCCAGTTGCTATATTTAACTTGATTCATGAAAGTCCTTACTGCCTGGGATCCTGGAGCTATCGAGGTGCTATTTATGATTTCATACTTATTTTTCTGTGTGCTGGTACTGATTCATCCTCCATCAATAATGTGTTTTGTAAACTCTAATCAAATATTCTTAATGCTTTCAGTGTTTTTCTTCAGTGTGCAAAAATAATGTATTATATAGAATAAATATTTATACAGTTATTAAAGGCAATTTAATTCATCCACTAATTTTATCATTTCTTTTCTTAGGAGAGGCCTTCTCACAATTTACATGGCCAATCAAGTAAGTAGTCCTTTATTTCAAGAGTAAATCAATGTAAAGTCCATTGGAATGTAATCTTGTGTAAAAGTGATGCTGAGATTCATTGCCTTTTGTAAGGCTTCTAGGATGGTTCTTTAAGAATTATGTGCTATTAGGTAAATAAGATCATTCTAGGAGCAAACTGTAACGATAGATCATCTGGAAGTAGCTGTAAAGCAGAAGTAGAAATTGTGCTATGCTCAAAAGGTTCTGAATTGTAGCCCCAGGAAAATGGGGGCTTTTATATGAGGCCTCCGTAGCAGAATGTCATCTGGTACTAGTGGTGTGGTTTATTTTGCAGATGAGAAATCCAGCACTGTATGCATCACTCCTTTTAATGATTTTATTTTCCAGTACTGTACATAGAAGCATCTATACCACATGCCTACATGGATCTACTCTCTTTCAAATACATCGCAGCAGTAAATTGATCTAATTTACTTGGTTCATGATTTTTTTCTTAAATATGTAATACCTCAGTTAAATGATCATGTTTCTTTTGACATAAACAAACTAGGTCTAACGAATAACCTGAGGATTTTATAAAGTTTGAGTTGGGTGAAGAGTTGTGGCAACTACAAAGAATGGAAACAAGGTGTGAGTTGTGTTCAGGCTCCTGTCACAGTTTGCTGGGGGGTCCATAGAATCCTGCACGTGTAGGATGATGGATTTAGGGGAAGAAGTGATGAGACAAAGGCAATGCATAGCACTACAGACTAGAGGGATAGAACTGATACCTTCTCTTCCATCCTTATAAAGTCATTGAAGGTGTCTTTTACTTCTGAAGATCAAAATCTTTGAAAGGAAGGAGGACTTTTAGAAGGTGACATTATGTGTTTGCTAGCAGGTAAACATCCTGGATACTTCCCGTAGGCATTTGCCAAACCCATCACAGACACCTCTCAAAAATAGCTTTTCACCGAAGTTATTTAGGCAGAAGTTGTTTTCCTGGGTTGCTCTGTGTTCCTGTACTGCCTGTCATTACAGACAGCCTCATGGCTGGAGCGTAGAAGCTTGAGAAGAGATTAATTCTTGCCATTAGTTTTATTCATGTCAAGTACCATCTGAACTGTGATAGCTGCTCACCTTGGATGGCTCAAAAAGCCTCCTTTAGGATTCCTTTTCTTTACAATTTTTTTTCCTGTTTGGAAAAGATTAAAATTGTCTTTCTTGAATGAAACTGGTTAGGTGTTCAGCTCTCAGTAACGTCTGGGAACAAAGGTAGGCTCCTATCTTAACTTTGAAGGGTTTGAACTTTTCCTTCAACTTGAGAGCAGCTCCTCATTTCAGGAAATACAGGTTATAAAAATGGTGATGCACGTCAGTACTCACTTGAGACGGATTTTAAAGAGAAGAGTGTGATAGACGTGCTTGAATAGCAGCACCTTCGAGTATTCTGCTTGTGAGAAAGCGATCATCGCGTTCATGACTCTTAAGTTGTGATGGCACACAGTTCGAACGATGTTGGAAGGTGCTGAAAAAGTTTACACTTTCTTGATACCCTTTTTTGCAGTGGATAATGCATTATAATAATTTGAATCATGCATTATAATGGATAATGCATTATAATGGTTTCTTTTAATCACAAGTCTTTGGAGAGCTCATGGCTAACAGAGTTTAGCTCATAAACTACCCTCGATCGTGACTTCCCTGGTTAGCAAGCTGTGTCACCACGCTGTTTGCCTATTTGCATTGCTCGTGTTTGTTTAGAACTTTATGTGCTGTGATAAGATTGACACGTAAAGTTACTAAGCCTTTAAAACATTTATTCTGTGATTCTATTCCTGTCATCTTCAGATTGCAGCACGCCTCACTCCGAAAGCTGGCAAAGGTTAATCTTTAGTGACGGCAGCTAGACCGTAAAACTATGCTGTGTCTTGTGCTCTGTAAAACTCATGTCAGGGCCTATTAAGACAGTTATGGAACTAAATGTATTCCCTTGCTTGGCTTCACGTTTTGTTCAGTGAGCTTTTGCAGTCTGAGCTGAGGCTTTTTGTGTGATTCTTCATGTCTGCCTTGCCTGGTTAAACAGACAGGACATGATTATGATGAGGTTTATGGGTTGTTATGAGCACTTAGCGTGAAAGTTGCTGCAGTGAATTTTTATAGCCATATTAGGGCTTTTAAATCAGTAAATTGTATTTCTATTGTCATAATGGCTGTGCGTGACAATATATCCTCAGAGATGAATTTGCTTAGTGAAAAGGTGAAAGGAGTGTTAAAGTCTTCATGCATGGCTGCTGTTTCTCAGTTCAGTGAGTGAAATGCAGTAGGACATGAAAGGCAGTGGCTGTAAGGACTCTTGTTCGAAAGGTGACATCTTTATTGTTTTTTAATCTGGAGCTATTAGAAACATGTGAATTGGTGTCCTGGCTGATGTTCAGAAAGTCAATGCTTATGGATTTATGTGAACCTCAGCTCCTCAGTTGCGTTTCCTTGCTGCTTACACAATGAAATGCCAAGTTAAAAAGCTGTTTAGGCTGTGTATCCTCTTAGAAAAATTCAAATAAAAATGCTTTCTGCTGAACTGAAGCTATACAACAGTGCTCTTCAGGGCTTCGATTTGTAGGATAGTTCAGGTTGGAAGGGACCTTAAAGATCATCTAGTGCCAACCCCCCTGCCGTGAGCAGGGACAGCCCCAATTAGACCAGGGTGCTCAAGGTCCCATCCAGTCTGGCCTTGAACACTTCCAGGGAGGGGGATGCCACAACCTCCCTGGGCAGCCTGTTTCAGTGTCTCAGCAAGCCCTCCTTGTGAAGAATTTCCTCCTGATATCCAGTCTAAACTTCCCCCTTTCTGGAAAGGACCTCCAGGATCATGAACCTTCAGTTCACTCAGACTCTTTTTAAGGTAACACCTAGAAAGAATATAGGGTAAAGAATCTGTCATATTGGTTTTTTTATAAAGACTCTAAAAGCAAGTTCTGAGCTTCTCAGTGGAAAACAGACAGAGATTTTTAGAATCAAATTAACATACCTGAGCAGTAGCACTACTGAACATGTGGGTTTGGATGGTTTTATAGTTACAGACTTATTGCAGTCTGAGACCTGATGCTTCTGTAATAACCCAGAGCAGGGCAGTAGTAGTCTGTGCTCTGGACCACACAGAAGATCGTAACTTTTCAAGTTCTATTTTGGATCGCATGTGCTAAAGTCAAGAAATGTCTGGGATCATAAGAGATGCATTGGTAGCTAACACAGAAAATGATCCATCGTGGATAATTTGAGATCAAAAGGAACCTCAGGATTCCAGCAAAAGGTGAAAAGTGAAATGTAATCTCTTGAGTTATTTTTATCTGGAAAAGTAGATGATATTAACGATTGCCTGTGAGTAAGACCTATGGCTCTTACATTTCAAGACTGTTATGGCAGACGTCATCGAGAACAGTGGTTGGATTGTTGCTTTTGAGCTAAAGAAACCATGGGCTTGGATTAGATTTTTTTGCTTTTAATTTTTGGTGTTCTAAACAAACACTCTAAGGGTTGTCTTCAGTGTGCAGGATAGGAAGAGAGCGATTTGGATTGGCACCAATTTGACAGAAAACTTCTCGGAAACAGATTTTTAGGAAAACTAATGTGCTGTCATTGAAATGCCACTGGTTCCTGAGTGTGATGGGAGTAGAAGGTGTAAGAATCTGACCCAGCCACAGGAGAAGCATTAGAGAGTGGAAAGGTATAAATTTGAAAAGAAGACAAATATAAGAAGAGAAGGAGGCAGAGAAGTGCAGTCTGGGGGTGGGAAATGAGGCTTCCCTTTGGCAAGAGACATGAAGGATCTGGAGCTGGGCTGATGTAATGAGAACTGGTTTGTGGCAGTGTTACAGGTGTAATGAGTGGGAATTAAGATGAGAAAACACAGTCTATTGTAAAAAGGTGAGCAGATAATAAGGAAAATTATAGGTTTGTGAGGAAAGGATTAATTTCATTGCAGTTAATACAAAGAGAAATTCAGCAAGAGTCCAGAAAGAGATGGTGTTATTGAAGTTCTGGATAATGAGGGCTGATGAAATTGTTGTCAGCTATTACATCCGGATAAAGTTAGCATAAAAAGGTGAAGATAATGTGTGTTATTTGTTGCTGTGCTGATGTTAGGTCATCGCCACATCAGCCATTCTGAAAGTACTGTACGTAGGGCCTCATCCACCAAGGAAGAGAGAACTGTTTTAAAGTAAGAAATACACAGCCATGCTTATCCTCAGTATGAGAACAAAGTATGGAAGGAAGGATACGTCTCTGCAGAAGCCGTGCAGCATGGTGATTGTACATAAAGACCAGTGATACTGAAGAGAAATGCTGAGACAACAGCTGAGACTGTAAGAATGAGATAAGGGAAGGCCCTCAAGATTTTTTTACATTCAGATTTGTGATGTTTTTGGAAAACCTCTATGAGCTGCTATGACCATGTTTGCTTTAACAGCCTCCTGTAATGAAGCTGAGAGCCTGCTTACCTCATAGCTCCTCCTTTTGAGATGCACCAGCTCCTTCTCTTCCCTTTGTCTGCTGTTTCAGAAATACTTTTTTCAAGTCCAGTTAAGAAATAGTTAAAGCTACTAAGTCAAATACTGAACTGAGTGGGTCAAAAGCATTCCAGTGGGTGATGCTCTGCTTCTGTATATGATAGACAACAAGTAGTACCACTTGTAAGCACAGAGTTTCTTGCTGTTTCCAAGCGATCCAAGCAGTTTCACAGTTGAATTATGTTTCAGTTGCAGAAATAGACTCAATCTGGGTTCATTTTGGCTGTATCTTTATTTATTCTGAGCAGTTGATGCGAGTTGTGCTCATGAAGCTTGACGTATTTCGTCTAGGAGCATACAAAAATGCTGAAACACAGACTTCATTAGATCCTGAGGGTTTTCTTTTTGAGAAATGAGTACCCAGTGCAGCTCAGTCACGCTTTGCAATGTTTTAAAAAAATATCAAAGCCCTTACCCTAATATAAGATATATGGTACACGCAGGCAGCAGAGTAGATACCAAGCTTAACAGAGATAGGGCACAAACCAGAGCCTGGCTCAAATGTTTGAGGCCAAGGGCCCTCCAATACTGCTTTCCATACACTACGAAGTTGTTATTGTTTCATGCTTTGTGGGGGGTGATATGTGGACAGATGAAAGAGGACTGAGATTTGCTATGGCAAAAGAAAAAGCCACAACAGAAACATACTCTTAAGCTGTGCTTTTGCTGATCCTCTGTTTTTAAGTTTTTGCTAAGAGCAAAGTGGTAATGTTGCAGGGGAACATAGTTGTGTGCACAAAGTGAGCGTCGCCGAGCGATTTTTCTCACCATCGTGTCAAATGCATTCTGTAGAAACATTGCCAATGGGCCCGAGTTGTTCTGGATGTGTCAGGAAATGCTTTGTGCCAGCTGCCATTGAATACGGGAGGACACTATGAATCACACAGGCTGAAGTGGGTTGTTATTACAATCATAGAATGCTCATGGCTGGAAAGGACCTCCAGGATCATGAACCTTGTTTTACTTCTGCTTCCGCTTCCTCCTCCTCTCACCTTGCCAAGGGTACAGAACAGTTGAAGCAATTAGGGTCTTCTCAGTGGCATCCAGTGACAGGACAAGGGGCAATGGGTGTCAGCTGGACCAGAGGAAGTTCCACATCAATAGGAGAAGAAACCTCTTCCTGGTGAGGGTGACAGAGCCCTGGAAGGAGCTGCCCAGGGGGGTTGTGGAGTCTCTTTCTCTGGAGACGTTTTAAACCCACCTGGACAGTGTGAATAAAGTAAAGGTAGACTACTTGAAAAGGAGCAAATACTGCTGAGTAGGTTGGAGGAATATGGAAGTCATCTGAGGGCAGATTTAGTTCAGATCTATTCCACAAGCACCTAAGCAGAAGAAAACTATTTATCCTTTCACAGAATCGTTGAGTTCATTATGGTGACTCTGCAGGGCAGTGTATTTGTGTGATCAACATTTCCAACCTCCTGCCTTAGAAATGAAATGCAGATGTCCTCAAATAATCAGAGACTTGGGCATGTTTTATTCTAGTCGACAAACGCTCCAGACGCTCTCCAAAAATCGTATTTTGGAATTCAGAATTAGATGCCATAAATGGGTGAGCTATATACTTTACACGTATCATGTTCTGTGGGATAGGCAGGCTGGCAACTGAAACAGGCAATATTGAAATAAATTGCTACTTTTAAATATAAACATCACACAAAACTCACAGAAGAAGAGAAATAAGCTGAAATCATACTTTCTCTTGTATAGAGCACCGTGCAGGCCGATGAACAGAATACTTTTCATCGTCAAAGTATGGGTAGCTTGTGACCGACAGGCTGAACCTTAAGGTCGTCGTCACTACCCCCACCCTAAATCTTCAGAAGGCCGTTTTTAAAATTAGGAGTCACGTGAACTTAAACATTGCTGATGTCTTCACTTTTAAGCGATACAGTAATAGAGTTAGATCCTGGCAGCTGGCGTTCTTGTGGATTGACATGGCTAATTGGCTTTGGCATCTTAGCATCAGGAAATCTCATCCATCACTTCAGAGCAGGACGTTTGGCAGAGAAAGCATTTCATACTTTGTCTCTTGCTTTCTATGCAAAGCTGCTTTGCGTTTTTGGACTTTCCAGTGTCTCTCGTCAGAAGCTCAGTGTAATACTTAGCTCTATGCTCTGCTAACATGATCTTTTATAGAGAATGCCAGTTTGACTTTGTAGAATTAGCACAAGCGCCAGTCCTGCAGATCAGTCTTGAGAGTCGCCTCCCGCCTGAAGCTTATAGCTCGTGCAGAATTTCGTGCTGAGAAAAGGGAGTCAACTTCTGTAGTTAACTCTTAGCTAGCTAGTAATTGAAGGTGATGCTTAGTCTCAGGTTCTGAACTCTCACACTCTCTTCTCTAATGTACATAGCATTGATGAGAATTACCGGGGGCTGTGATTTAATAGATTAAAAATGAGAAAACTCAGGCAGGTAAAATCCCAGTAGTGTTTGCTAATGTTGAGGGGTTTCCTGGTGAATGGGAAGGGTTTTAGAGGACTTCTGGGGGAAGCTTGTGAGAGCAAGAGTCTTGCCCTTTTCCTACTTCACAATGAGCCTAGTACTCATCTTTTCTTCTCTCAGATCTTTACAAAGCAGTGCTTTGTTTTTCTTTATGTTGTAGTGTAGGTAGAGAAATACAAAGTTCTTTGGAAGGGAGAGTCTTCTTCCAGCAGTGTTTTTCTGTTTGCATCCTCACCTCTGCTACAGAACAACACTCAGGGTCCAAATGCTGCTGGCAGGAGAGAAACACCCTGGGTGTTCAGTGAAGTGGGTACAGTGCCACTGCAGGCTCATCACTCCTTCGCTTGCCCCAAACCCTGAAGTCCTCCTCTGAAGGTTGAAAAGCAGCGTGGTTGTCCTGCTCTCAGCAGGAGTGATGTGTAACAGTATTTCACACAATCATGTAATGTTAGGGATTGGAAGGGACCTTGAAAGATCATCTAGAGGCAGCGAGCTTTTAGAATGAAAGCACTTCTAAGAATACAGTTTACGAAGTATAAATTCATCCTGCTGGTTTGTGATCAGCTTTATTTAGTTACTTACTGTGCAGTATTAATTCATGTTACCATGGAACTGGCTGGTAGAATTATTGAGGCTGGAAGAAACTGCTCAGATCATCCAGCCCAGCCTATGACCTGACATCACCACATCAGCTAGACCAGGGCATTAAGTGCCACATCCAGTCTGACCTTAAACACCTCCAGGGATGGGGATTCCACCACCTCTCTGGGCAGTCCACTCCAGTGTCTGATCACCCTTTCCTTGAGGAGGGGCTTCCTAACATCCAACCTAACCCTCCCATGGCAGCTTCAGGCCCTGCCCTCTCATCCTATCACTAGTTGCCTGGGAGAAGAACCTGACCCCCACCTGTCTACAACTTTCCTTCAAGCAGGTGTAGGGAATGATAAGGTCCAACCTGAGTCTTCTCTTCTCCAGGCTCTACTCAGCCTCAGCCTCTACTCATCAGTTTCCTCATCAGACTTTCCCTCTAGTTCCTTCACCAGTCTCATTGCCCTCCTCTGGACCTGCTCCAGCCTCTCAATCTCTGTCTTGAAGTGAGGGGCTCAGAACTGCCCCTAGTACTCGAGGTGAAGCCTCACCAGTGCCCAGTACAGGGGCAGAGTGACATCCCTAGTCCTGCTGGAGACACTATTGCTGTTACAAGTCAGGATTCCATTGGCCTTTTGTGCCACCCGGGCACCCTGCTGGCTCAAATACTGTAAGTGAGGAAGCATTTTTACTTAATGATCAGATCTGCTGGACGTGCTGGTGTATAGCTCTAACCTTGTGTACGCTGGCAAACGTTACCCGTGGCAGTCTGTGTTCTTTACGTGGTGCTGTTACAGGGTGCATAGATTTCTAAACACTGCTGGAACTAACTTTCACAATTGTGTAAACAGTCTCTGGTTTGGCATTCAGGGGGAGGTGGTTCATTTGAAATCTTGTCTCTCTGATATGCTCCTTATGCTTCTAATAGGGTTAGAAAAGCGGAGGAGGACAACTTCTAGCACAGCTTGTAAATGTCAGTCTGGACGGAAGACAGGTCAGCTTGGAAACAGTGTTGGTGTTGGAAAAGTGAAAGGAAAAAATCCTTTCTTAAAGCTGAGCTCTAATGAGGAGAGATTGTTTAAGAAAATGTAGAGTTATGATCATTTTTTTCTACAGCAGAAGGAAGTAATTTTGAAGTATCAGGCTACATCTAGTAAATGAGGGCAGAGCTGAAGACAGAGTAAGATTTATTTAAGCTACATCTGAAGCTGCCTGCTTTTCCTAGGGCACTATTTTATGTTGCTTGAAGTCCTGTTCACATGTGAAACTTTACAGGTAGTGTCCTGTCTTTGTTTTGTCTTCAGGAGACAGGATTACTTAAATAGTGTTTTTAAAGGAAAACACAGAGGTGCAGATCTTCCCCTCTTTTCTACTCTTTCTACAATAGAGTGACGAGGTGTTGGTCGATGGAAAAGTCAACATGAGCCAGCCATGTTCACTCACAGCCCAGAAAGCCAACCGTATCCTGGGCTGCATCAAGAGAAGTGTGACCAGTAGTAGGTTGAGGGAGGGGGTCCTCTCCCTCCATTCTGCTCTCGTGAGACGCCGTCTGGAGTACTGCATCCAGTTCTGGAGCCCCCAGCGCAGGGAGTATATTGAGCTGTTGGAATGCTTCCAGAGCAGGGCCACGAGGATGACTGGAGGGCTTGAGTGCCTCTCCTGCGGGGACATGCTGAGAGAGTTGGGGCTGTTCGGCCTGGAGAAGAGGAGACTCTGGGTGGACCTTCTTCCTCTCTGTAACTAACTAAAGGGAAGTTGTAGCGAGGTGTGGGTCGGGCTCTTGTCCCAGGCAATTAGTTGATAGGGTGAGAAAGCAGGGCCTGAAGCTGTGCAGGGGAGAGTTAGGTTGGATGTTAGGAAGCCCTTCCTCAAGGAAAGGGTGACCAGACACTGGAATGGACTGCCCAGGGCAGTGATAGAGTCCCCATTGCTGCAGGTTAGAACAGACTAGACTAGATGTGGCACTTAATGCCCTGGTCTGATATGGTGATGTCAGGTAGTGGGCTAGACTTGATGATCTCAGAGGTTTTTTCCAGCCTCAGTGATTCCGTGACAGTAATTTTCAACTTCAAATCTCTTAATCTTGAAAAATTACACTTTAGTTCTTCCGTGATATAGAAGCTTCTGTGCCAGTAACCTTGGGTGTAACCAGTGGCCTCAGCCTTCTGCAGTCAGGTTCACTGATACAATTCCTGAGGCAACGTTCAGTTTGCAGCATTTCCTTTGTGTCTTTGATGTGGTGTTTTGCAGTGTGTTGATGAAATGGTCTGTACATATTAGTCACATGGCAAGCATTTTCAGAGAATGCTTGAACACTTGGGTTGGAAATACACAGTGTGTGTGACTAAGCTTGTGCTCCTTTGGATGCTTACAAACACTCGATAAACAGTTATACTTGCTGTAGATATTGGAAAAGGTTAAAATACTTTCTGTGTTTGTATAGCATTTTTTTTTCTTCTGTTTAACAGCAACAAACCCTGTTTGCTGTTTTCTCACACACATGCATATACACACACACATGCACATCCCGTGTGGCTGGGTTTTTTTCTCTCTGTCTTTAGAGATACTTTTATTAAGCAGTAGAAGCAATAAAAATGTGATCATTTTCCCCTGTAAAAAGATGCAGTTGTCTTCGGTGACAGCAGTTCTTTTAACACTGTAATTCTCTGCTATCCAAGAAATAAGTTCTTGATTAACTCTTCTGCTTTACATTTATGCCTTGATGTTCACCATGTCTCTTATTCGTAGCCTAATTAAGACTGCTGGGAACCAAACCAGCTTCCCGAGCACATTAAGCTCTGCAAACTGGCCCCTGGAGTCTTAAGTCACAAGTCCAGTGTACAATATCAACCATTTTGTGTTGAAATGGATAGGCTGCACTTCAATATGGGCATTGTTTGCTAATGCTTGCAAATCACAGGAACTTAGTGGCCTTAGGCAAAGCAAGAGGCAATGGGAATTCAGTGATGTAAATAATCTTGCTGGAGGCTTTTGCTGTGGTCATAAATAACCGAGCTCTTGGTCACCTCCCCCAGTCTCCCCTAAATAAAAATCTCTATACAGGATTTTTACTGTGTTGTATTGATTTCTTACGAGGGTAGGAGTCTCCTTATGAATCCGAGTATTCCAGAGGGTTAAGCTGCTTCTATTTTGGATGAGTGCTGGTGTAAGGCCACTCTCTGCTCTGTTACCTCACTTGTTACAGACAGGCAGAAAATGGGTGATATTTCTGTGTGTAATGCAGGTTGTCTGTGGTTCACAGGGACGTGCAAAGAATGCCTGTCAGTCTGGACAGATGATTTTTGTAATTTAGTGAATGGAGTTAGAGCAATCTGTACTTTGAGCAGCAATTTAAAACAAAGCTAAACTTGCTTGTGTTAACCAGCATTCTCTCATTTTGGAAGGGAGATTGAAAGGAGGACTCCAATGCAGGTTCAGGGCATAGCAAACCTTTATTCAGTGCAATGAGTGTTTTCCAAGAATAGCTGTGAAGTGGAAACAGAAAGCAGTCACGAGCAGCATTAAGAAACTTAGAGCTACAAGAATGTTGCCACTAGGTTAAGAAGAAATGCCAGCATAGCAGTCTGTGTGTAAGGATCATGACCTTTAGCTAGAGCAGACCATTAATTACTTGAGATTTACTGAAATCATTAGATCAAAGAAGTTGATAGGCAATAAATGTAGAAAATTAATCAGTCACTGTTTACTCAGAATCACAGAATCATTCAGGTTGGAAAAAACCCCTTTGGATCATTGAGTCCAGCTATTAACCCCACTCTACAAGTTCTCCCCTAAACTCTATGCCCGCATGCCACATCTAAGTGACTCTTGAACACATCCAGGCATGGTGACTCAACCACCTTCTTGGGCAGCCTGTTCCAGTGTTTGAGCACTCTTTCTGTGAAGAACTTTTTCCTGAGGTCCACTCTAACCCTCCCCTGCTGCAGCTTGATGCCCTTCCCTCTGGTAGTGTTGCTAATGATTTGTGAGAAGAGACCAGCACCAGCCTCTCTACAATGTCCTTTCAGGTAGTTGTGGAGAGTGATGATGTCCCCCCTCAGCCTCCTCTTCCTCAAACTAAACAGTCCTAGCTCCTACAGTTGCTTCTCATAAGATCTCTTCTCCACAGTCTTCTCCAGCTTTGTTGCCCTCCTCTGCACTCGCTCCAGCTCCTCGATGTCTCTCTTGTCCTGAGGTGCCCAAAACTGGGCACAGTACTCAAGGTGTGGCCTTACTAGTGTTGAGTGTAGGTGGACAATCACCCTCCTCCTTCTGCTGGTCACACAGTTTCTAGTACAAGCCAGGATGCTGTTTGCCTTCTTGGCCATGCTGCTGGCTTCTGTGCAGCCCCCTGTCAATTAGAACCCCCAAGTCCTTTTCAGCCAGACTGCTTTCCAGCCACACTGCCCCCAGCCTGTAGAGCTGCAGGTGGTTATTATGACCAAGGCGCAGGACCCAACACTTGGTCCTACTGAAATGCATGCAGTTAGCTGTGGCCTATTGATCCAGTCTGTCCAGGTCCCTCTGTATAGCCTGACCACGCTCCAGCAGCTTGACCCTCCCTCCCAACTTGGTGCCATCTGCAAATTTGAGGGTGTATTCAACCCATTCATCAAGATCATTGATAAAGATGTTAAACTGGAGTGGCCCCAGTGCTGAGGCCTGGGGGACACCACTGGTGTCCGGCCTCCAGCTGGATTTAGCTCCATTGACCACAATTCTTTGGGCCCAGCCATCCAACCATGTTTCACCCAGCGGAGTTTGGCAGAAACAAATTGTAGTTGATGTTAATGTTTGCATTTTTAACACATCTTCTTTCAGTGCATGGATAATCTTGTGTGAAAAGTCATCAGAGGCTGTGCAGGTGGGTTCCACACAACGATCCTATCTCAATTAAGCCATAGGACTGTGTATTTTGGGGTGCTGCAGTATAGGCATGGTTCTTAACCAGCCTTTCAAACCTTTTCAAGTCCAGTCTCCTTCAGTGGCTTCAGTGTGCAGCAGTATTTGCAGTCGTAAGAATTCTTCACTGATCTGTGTTGATTGTTCTTTCATACTTAGTTGCACTCAGTTTATTCCCCATCAGTGTTCAAAGCCTGGTGATGCTGCTGCGTTGGTGAAGTGGCAGTAACTCAGTGTGTGCGCAGAGGAAAATCCTGTCAGTGTTGGAATACACATGGTTATTCAGAGGAACCAGGAGTTGGAGTTAGGAACATGTCAGTTTAACAGTTTGTAGATACTAAACATCCCCTCCTCCTGTTCCTCTTCCCCCGCAACTGAATATTAAGGATGATTGGGAAAAGAATGAAGGATGAAACAGAAAAATAATTATCGTGGCATTGTGTAAATCATGGGGGTGCTGACAGGTTTACTGCTGCCTACAGTTCTGATCCTCTTTAAAGTGCAATAGAAGTAGAGAAAGCACTTTGTGGAAAAATAAAGATATGGAGATGTTGAAGAACATGTGTAAGGGGAGGAGTTAAACGAAGTGAACTTAGCCTGGGGAGGATGACTGAGGAGGAGTTGCAGACAAGAATGTAAAATCGAGTTTGTATGAAGAAGGGGAGTAGTGGTGAGCTATTTACTTGTGTTACAAGGATGAAGGGGTGCTGAGGAGAATCGTTAGCTGTTGAAAACAAACCATACAGGGCTTTGCTGAGGAGCTCATGGATGCCAAAATCTTTCTTGTGGGCAGTAAGAGAAATCTTGGGAAAAATAGTTTGTTTAGGGCAATCAGATGTGGTTGTGTTTTGTTCTGGCAGCTCTGCCTTGTAGTTTGCCACAGGGGAGGTGTTCTTCAGGCGTGTGTCTCTGCTGGTTTTTAGAGACAGAGAGTTGAGCTGTGGAGCTCTGCTGGTGTGCCTGTTCTTGTTTTTCCTCCTTCTGAGCATGAGTTCAAAGGTTTTACACATCACCCTCTGGGGCAGCAAGTCTTGTCTCATGGGCCAGTTCAACTCCAGCCGCAGGAAGATATTTTGCACTGTGTGTGTAAGTACAGAACCAAGTCCAGCAGTGAGCCAGTTGACCCACCAGGCTCAAGCAGTCGAGTTGTGAGCTTGCTGAAGCACATCACTCCACTTCCTACTGCTTCTTGCAGTGTAGCCTGTTACCAGTGTATCTGTTGTTAGCCTAGCTGACTGCAGTAAGGAACATAACCGTGTGTATGTAGAAGTAGGGTTCTCTCTACGCCTTCTATGAGAGAACCAGACATGTTGTGATAAGCGGTAGGAGACAACCACATGGCATCTGGTACTTCAGAGCCTGTTTGGTGGAATCACTGGACAGACAGCACCTGTGTTGCTCACATTGTAGAGATGATAAATAGCTCGCAAGGAAGTAGTTTACCTTCTAAATCCTTTCTGCTATCCATAGATAGATTGCTTCAGTGGATGGAGATGGGGGAAATTCTTAGCAATGTGATCAGTAAGACCTTCATAACACTGACATTCTTTTCTTTGTACCTTGCTAGCAGACAGCACAGATCTCTTCCCTTTCCTTCCTCACTAGTTTAGAAACGTTTGACCTGTTTAATTGTCATGGAAAATATGAGCAGAAATACTAAATTTAACAATAATTTAATAAATAGAGAAATATTGGATGGGTTCAAAGACCTGTAACTGTCATTAGTAGTTTTGCCTGTAACTCTTGTTTATTCTGTTATCTAGTTAGAAGCAGAACTTCAGGAGAGGAATCTTTTTCAGGCCAGAAGGGTGAAAAAGCAATGGCTTTGTGACTAAAGTAAGGAGTATCTTCTCTTTAAAGTGCTTTTGATTCCCAGTAATTTTCTTGGTATACTTTTAGATGGGAAGATAAGTATGCTGTATGTGAAAGAATCACAGAATTATTGAGGTTGGAAAAGACTTCTGAGATCATCAAACAAAGCCCAGTGACCTGACATCACCATGTCAGCTAGACCAGGGCACTAAGTGCTGTGTCTAGTCTTTTCTTAAACACCTCCAGAGATGGTGAATCCACCACATCCCTGGGCAATCCATTCCAGCATCTGATCACCCTTTCCATGAGGAAGGGCTTCCTAACATCCAACCTAAGTCTCCCCTGGCGCAGCTTCAGGCCCTGCCCTCTTGTCCTATCACAAGATGTCTGGAAGAAGACCCCAGTCCTCACCTGTTTACAACTTCCCTTCAGGTAGTTATAGCGAGTCCCCTCGGAGTCTCCTATTCTGCAGGCTAAACAACCCCAGCTCCCTCAGCCTCTCCTCATCAGACCTTCCCTCTAGTCCCTTCCCCAGCCTCATTGCTCTCCTCTGGACCCACTCTGGCCCCTCAATCTCATTTTTGAAGGAAGAGGGAATAGAGTCTTTGATGTAGATATCCCAAAGTATAGAACATTATTAAATTTTAATAACTTGTATTTCCTAACTCATTATATCAGGAAATGAAATAGTTTGGGCAGTTACAACTGTTGCATCATTCAAAGGGTTAACTGGTAGTTTTGCTAGAGACTTCTAATTAAAATAGATTGTATTAACATTTCCACAAAGTAGAAGATATATCTTCCAATTGTGCATCTAATGATTTGGATAGCAGTATTAAAACTTCTGTAATTTAAATAGAGAATAGTCAAAACATTCAGCTTTATCAACGCCACCATGTAAGATATTCGAAATAAGAAAGTTCCAGTGATTTTGATGTGCTTGAGCATCTTTTCCATATGGATTCAATTCACGTCGTAATCGGAATGTGGAAATCATTACTCTGACATCTGAAACTGAGGTAGCAATAAAAAAAATTATCACAAACAAGACAGCAGACACAAATTATTTTGTGTTTATTACCGGGTGGCCCTTTCGAAACTTTCCCAAAGTTAATTGGTTCCAGAGAGTTGAGAATTGAAATGGTATTATGACAAATTTATTTCTGGTCATATTTAATTTGAGTCTCCTCAGGCTGGCTTAAACAAACAGAAAAGTTGTCAACCCACTCATGTCTGTCTCCAGTTTTTGCTGTAGTAGCTTTAATCCCAGTGATCTGGTTTAATAAAGACCACTGAGAAAACAAACACTAGTAGTGACTGCATCACTGCTGTAAATTATTTATCAAATCTCTGAAGGCTTTGCTGTGGTGTAAGTGCTGCTGTGTTTAGATGTTGTGTTGGATGACATGCCTGTGTCGAGTATACATCTGTCTGTGAGCAATGCGTCCTGCTGCTCTCTGGGATGGCATCATGTGAGTGGAGATTGTAGAGAGGTGGGGGTTGGTCTCTTCTCACAAGTAACAAGTGATAGGAGAAGAGGAAACAGCTGCAAGTTGTACCAGGGGATGACACTGAGAAAAGTTGCTTATTTGAAAGCACCATAAGGCTCTGGAACAGGCTGCCAAGGGAGGGGATTGAACCCTAGATGTGCTTAAAAACTGTGTAGATGCAGAACTCAGGGATGTGGTTTAGCAGTGGACTTAGCAGAATTAGGTCAATGGTTGGACTTGATGTTCTGAAAGTTCTTTTCCAACCTGAACGGTGCTGTGAAGTGTGGCTGGAGAGCGTATTAGGTGCACATTACGTGCACTGTCATATCCAGATCAGCTAAGGTTGGAAGGGACTTTAGAGATCATCTACTCCACCCCCCCTGCATGGGAAGTCTCACTTCTCAGCTAGACTTGGTTGCTCAAGGCCTCACCCAACCTGACTCTGAACATCACCAAGGTGGAGGCATCCACAATCTCTCCAAATAGTCCATTCCAAAGTCTCTCCACCTTTGGACCAGAGAACATTTAATTGTATTAGGGGTGCAGAATTTACCCTAGAGTTAGGAATAGCTAAAGCTGTTTCCTAACAAGTAAATTAAGCAATGCAAGTTTTGCAAACGCAGAATCACAGAATCATTCAGGTTGGAAAAGAGCCTTTGGATCAAGTCAAATCATCATTAACCCTATACAAGTTCACCCCTAAACTCTATCCCCTAACACCACATCTAAAGTGACTCTTGAACACATCCAGGAATGGTGACTCAACCGCCTCTCTGAGCAGCCTGTTTGACCATTTGACCACTCTTTCCTGATGTCAAGACTAAACCTCCCCTGCTGCAGCTTGAAGCCCTTCCCTCTGGTTCTGTTGCTGATGACCTCTGAGAAATGACCAGCACCAACCTCTCTGCACTCTCCTTTCAGGTAGCTGTGGAGAGTGATGACGTCCCCCTTAGCCTCCTCTTCCTCAAACAAAACAGTCCCAGCTCTTTCAATCACTCCTCATGAGGTCTGTTCTCCAGACTCTTCACCAGCTTCATTGTCCTCCTCTGCGCCCACTCCAGCGCCTCGATGTCTCTCTTTTGCAATGACAAAATCAAAAGCAGAGATTGTTAAAAAATAATTAAGTTTCTGTTAATGAAAGAATCTAATATGTAGCTTGCTATATCAAGTCCTTCAAAGATGGTGGTTTTTCTCCCCTCTCAAAAGCTGTGTATTATCGCTGTGGCATACTGGTAATAAGGCACCACACACTTTATATGTATACATAAACTTTAAACATAGAACTGCTTGAGAGAGCCCAGTGCAGAGCTACAAAGATGATGAAGGGCATGAAGCATCTCCCTGATGAGGAAAGGCTGAGGGAGCTGGGTCTCTTGACCTTGGAAAAAAGGAGACTGAGGGGTGACCCCATTTACGTTGATCAATGTTCAAAGGGTGGGTGTCAGGAGGAAGGAGCCAGGCTCTGCTTAGTGACGCCCAATGATAGGACAGGGGGCACTGGATGTCAGCTGGAACAGAGGAGGTTCCACACCAAGATGAGAAGAAATTTCTTCCTGGTGAGGGTGCCAGAGCCCTGGAAGGGGCTGCCCAGGGAAGCTGTGCAGTCCGTGGAGACGTTTAAAACCCACCTGGACCTGTTCCTGTGCTACTGGATCTAGTGGATCTTGCTGTGGCAGGGATATTGGACTGGATGACTTTTCAAGATCCCTTCCAATCGCTAACATTCTGTGATTCTGTGAAATACACACCTGGTGAAAGGGAAAAGAAAGCCTTTGTGTCCTCCCATATGTTTTCCGGAATTAGCAGTAAGTAAAAGCGTGAAAGGAAATGTTAGATTTGTGTGGGCATGGCTTTAATTAATAGGAGTCTATGTTTTGTAAGTGGTGTGTTTGTAAAATTTATGAAAGAGCACTAAACTGCATTAGGGTAATTTATGGACCCAATAAATGGCCGTTGCTAAGGTAAACTAGGGAAGGAAACAGCGTAACTAAGATAAAAATGGGAAGAACCAGAGTAAACTGTAAATATTGTACGAACACCAATAACAATTGCTCCTTTATATCCACCCGAGCAAGTCTAACAACATATTTATTAACAGTCTTGGGCTAGTAACACTTTCAGGGCAATTCTGGGCACTCTCCAGCTCTCTGGTTTGTGTAGCCACAAGTTAGGCTAGTCCTCCCCCTGCCCCTTAAATAAGGGGGGAAAAAAAAGGGGAATCTGTATTCCTTTATAAGGTTGTTAAATTTGCCGTTGGGCGTCTCAGAGCGGTGTTTTGCCTTGCGCTCAATTAGCGCAGACGAAGCAATGGAAGTGCCGGTTTCAGAAATGTACCTAATTACTGTAAAACACTGAGACATCCATTCATTCTGCGATTCTGGCTCCGTGGGTGCCAGCCACAGAGACTCCAGCAACTTCTGAAGTCTAATCCTGATTCACGTCTCCGTGTTTCTGTCGCGCTTGCCTTGTGGAAGCTGTAACGGGGTCTGGCTGTTTATGGTCGTGTATTGCTGTGCCTCCCGTCTGTAGCAGATTGTGGAAGTGAAAGCTTGGAGCACGGGAAGAAATTACACACAGAATCACAGATTTACTGAGGCTGGAAAAGATCTCTGAGATCATCAATTCCAGACCTGACATCACCACATCAGCTAGACCAGGGCATTAAGTGCCACGTCCAGTCTTCTCTTAGCACCTCCAGGGATGAGGACTCCCACCACCTCCCTGGGCAGTCCATTCCAGTGTCTGATCACCCTTTCCCTGAGGAAGGGCTTCCTAACATCCGACCTCTGGCACAGCTTCAGGCCCTGCCCTCTCATCTAACTTGAGAAAGACCCTCTGTGGTAGGAGTTGAGATGCTTATTTTTAAATGCCACCCCCTATGGTGGGGAAGGAAGGGCTGAAGAATCTTTTCTGAGTTATCAGGGCTCTAGATTGATTTTTGGAGTAGGATTTATTTGCAGCATTATAATTTAGTGGATAATTCAACAGATCTCTCCCACCTTGATGACAAACCTTTCCTATCAGCATTATTTTGGAGACTTCTGTCTGGACACTTACTCTTTACCTGTAACTGAGTTTTTAAACCAAGCCCTAACAGAGGTGAGTATCTGGTGCTTCCTTTGCTAAGGAAACAACAAAAACACACCTCACTAGTTGAAGCTGTCTTGTCCAGAGGCTTTCCCTTTCTATCAAGTGAAGGAACTGGCTACTATCAGAAAGGAATCCCATGTAGGTACTTGTTATAGGGTGAAGCCCATATGACAGCAACATCTGGGGAGCGTTTTACTGTGGACAATCCATGCTAACAGTTTTTCTGATGCAACTTCTTTAGCTGCCAACAAATTCCCTTAGTTTTAGCAGCTTCAGTACCAGGTTTTTGTTTGGGTTTTTCCCTCCCTGTGCATTTATGTCTTTGAAGAAGTGAGACTTTTAACCGCTGATATGTGAGAGGGATGACCTGGACTGGTACATGACAGTTTAACGTGGTGTTAGCTACTCTTCATATTTGCAAAACAGATGCATCACTTCTTCAGCTATGTTTTGAAAGCTTTCTGAAGTGTGAGCCCAGACGAGACATTAAACAGTCTGATTTATGAGCCCATTTGATGTTTCTGCACTTATCTGGATTAATTTGCTCATTTGGTGGGGAATGCAGCGTGTTTTAAGCTCAGTTGATTGTGATGGTCTCTGAATTGTTTTTAGTGTTGCTGCATTCCTTACCCAGGTCATTCTTCTGTGTGATTTATGTAGTTTTTCCCCAGAGGTATGAGCTGTTATTTGGCAGTGCTAACGTTACAGGCTGTTCAAACGAACATGCTTATCATGCAGTCCAGGGCAGTTTATATAACAGACCAAATACATGTACTGGGTACCTTTAAACTTGGCCAGGAGTAACTGCACATTCTGTTCCTGGTCAAAAACCCTCTTACTTATAGGTTTGTACTTGGTCACAGCGTTTGATGTGGATCTTAAAGTCAGTATAGTTGGGTTTGGGGTTTTTTTAAGCTTCCTTACATTTAAATGTAAAGAGAATTTGTAAATGGAAGGTGAACAAAGTGATCTGGTGAAGGGATTCTGTGGTTTGTCTGCCTCTGAGATGGGGAGCAAAAGGTCAAGCTTGTATTTATATCAAGGTTTAAGCCATCTCCTCATTGCCTTCCCTGCACTCCCAATGTTGGCATGCAGCTCTCCATCACTTGGAGTGACTTAGGCCTGTGCTGCAGTTTCTGGCACAGGCAATTTAGTGGTGATGTCTCCTGTGTTATCCTAACAAATGTGCACATTCAGTTGCAGACTTAAAAATCTCTTGCCTTTGCTCTGTGAAGGCCCTGTGTAGGGTCGTGCACATTGCCCATTTCCATAACTAATATATTTCATGAATAGAGCAGGCTGTTAGGACAATATACAAACTGCATCTGATGTACCACCAGACATCAATCTCCTACTACTTAGGTCAGGTCTTTTGGGGCCTTGAGCCACCTGGTCTAGTGGGGGGTGTCCCTGCTCATGGCAGGGGGGTTGGAACCGCATGATCTTGAAGGTCCCTTCTAACCAGAACCGTTCTAGGAAACTGAATCTATGCTGCAAAAATGAGAACTGAATGCAAGATTTTCCAATGAATTGTTGAGGTTCCACATCGAGATGAGAAGAAACTTCTTTGCTGTGAGGGTGACAGAGCACTGGAAGGGGCTGCCCGGGGAGGTCGTAGAGTCGTCTTCTCTGGAGACATTTAAAACCCACCTGGACCTGTTCCTGTGTTACTGGATCTAGGGGATCCTGCTGTGGCAGACAGATTGGATTGGATGATTTTTCCAAGGTCCCTTCCAATCCCTTACATTCCATGATTCTGTGGTACTTACACTTGACAATTCTTCTCTATTTTCAGTTTATATTTCAGTAGCTTGGATTTCTTGTAAATTTGGTTATGATTTTAAACTTTTCTATAGATTTTTTTTAAGCTAGCTTTAGGAACGCTTATTCTCACATAGTTCATGTTTTGTGCTTCAGCCTTAAGGTTATTTCTCTTTCACTGTAATGAGAACTGAGAATACTATGGTTCTCAGTAACAGTAGTAAATAATGAGGCTCTCCATTACGAGGAATTAAATGTAGAGTGGAAAATCCTACCTTACAGGATATGGTTCATTAATGTGCATGGGCAGGTTGTTTGCAAAAGTGGGCCAAGGCAGGATTGTTTCACTCCGAGATGACTTTCATGCCTTTCCTCTAAACTATTTTGATGTTACCAATCTTACGGAGACAGATTGTCGCTCCGATGAGGCACTGGTTTGACTTCAGCCTGTACAAGCACATTAAAATGATCTTTCACTGTGTGATCGTATGTCTTTTCCTGGTTCCTGCTGAATGGCTGAGGATGTCTTCTGGGTTAACAGCAGTTCAACATTTCACTTTAACCATAACCATTGGTGTGTTCAGAACTTCCTTAAGATATGGCTTACCAGTTCCTCCATGGGCTTTTCTCTGATGCTCATTAACTGTAGTCTAAATAGAATGGTTTGAGTTGGAGGGGACTTGAAGGATCATTTAGTACTCATTGAGTACTTCAAAAGAGTTTAAACTTATCCCCAGCAGTCAACTCTAATGTTGAAAATGAGGTAACTGTTTTAGGCATGATAAGTACTTGGCTAGAATTACTTAATCTGAGGTGTTTGGGAGGTATTTTATCAAGTAGTGTGATGCAGTGTGAGAAAGCTGAGACGTGTTCACCTCACGCTTGCCAAATTTGCTGGCTCGGATTTGGTTCAGTGTATTGGAATTGTAGTTGGTCTGTATGTGCTCAAGGTGATGGGTGGACAGAACTGGTGTAATATTCTTTATGACGTTGGGAGGCAAGCGGAAAGTATTCTTCTGGAGAGGAATTCCCATGGTAGTACTGTCAGGAGTCTATTTTTATATGCTCTTCATTTTCTAGCCCTTGGGGAGTGAGACCACAGTGTAACTGTTTCTAGAGAACTTCTCTGTGTTTCATTGTCTTGCCTAATACTGTGTAATAACAGCAGAGACAAGAATCCAGCTGACCCCTGTGAACTTTATTTGTTGTACCAATAGTCTCGAACAGAATCACAGAATAGTAGGGGTTGTAAGGGACCTCTGGAGATGATCTAGTCCAACTCTTCCGCCAGAGCAGGATCACCTAAAGACCACATATCAACACGTCCAGGCAGGTTTTGAATGTCTCTAGAGATCGAGACTGCACACCCTCTCTGGGCAGCCTGTTCCAAGGCTCTGTTACCTGCATTGGGAAAAAACCTTTCCTTATATTTAGGTGAAACCTTTTATGATCCAGTTTGTTCCCATTGCCCTTTGTCTTGTTGCTGAGACCACTGAGAAGGGTCTTGTCCCATCCTGATGATGCTTGCCCTTTAGATACATACAAGCATTGATCAGACTCCTCGAGTTTAGGCTAAACAGAACCAGACCCGTCTGGTCTCTTCCCTTAAGGCAGGTGTTCCTTGGCCTCTGATGACACTAGTGACTCTCTGCTACACTCTTTCCATGAGCTTGTTAAGCCCAAATGGAACAGAGAGTACAACACTGATGCTACCCTGTAACTCAGTCTGTTTGAGTAACCACTGATGCTACCCTGTAACTCAGTCTGATTAAACACTGATGCTATCCTGCACCTCAG
>VZRI01002001.1:37263-97358 GCA_013397515.1 Upupa epops
CCCAGGATGCCATTGGTCTTCTTGGCCACCACATTGCTGGTTCAAGGTCCTCCTGCTGGCCACCAGCACCCCCAGGCTGTGTGTTATATACTTTTAAACAATAAGGTTGGAAAGTTGAGTTGGGTGTCTCATCCAAACGAGGTGTAGCCTCCAGTCCTTTTTGTTTACAGCATGGTGATGATAAATCCCCAGTTTGAAAATGTGTTTTCAGTTTGGGTTTGTGTTATTTTAACTCATAACCCAATGTGAAAATCACAATGCGTGGAAACCAACCAGTTGAGACAAAGACATTTTTGTTCCATTTACAAATAGCAGGGCTACTACTTAAAACTGGGACCGGTGGGAAATGTAAAAGATGAAGTAATCCCCTAAAAAGAAAAAAGAAGGCTGTGGTTGTGAAGCATGGTAAGCATAAATCTTGTAAAGCTTGTAGGGAATGCACCAAAATGAACCTGCTCAGAGTTCATGCTAACAAGAAATTCTGGTCAGTGAAGGCAGATGAAAGAATTCTAGATGACTGAGTTTAAGTTCGTCTGGAATGCCGCAACACGTGCTTGAATAATGTGAAATGAAGCTGTCTTAATATGCAGCTCTCTTTAATTTAGTGGTCACAGTGAAACTTAAAACTGTCTGTTATGAGATCCAACACTGCTAGAACAGCTTGCTGCTGTCATTGAGTGTTTAAATCTTTGCTGTTTTCTAGGGGTGGAGGGGACAATAAGGATCAGGGGTCTAGGGGTCTTTGGATTTTGCTGAGGAGCTGTGGGTGGATCAGGAAAGCTTACCTCAGTCTGGTTTTACTTCTACTGCTGAAGAGTGTGGCTTCATTTATTTATGATGGGAATGAATCCTACAGGAACATCCTTGTGCTCCTTGCCATGTCACACACCCTTTCTTCCATAATGAGCTTTGATAGAGCTTTTCAGATCAGCAGGTTGAGGGAGTTCATTCTACCCTGATACTCTGCTCTGATGGGACCCCACCTGGGGTTCTGTGTACAGTTCTGGAGCCCTCAGCACAGCAGAGACATGGACCTTTTGGAGTGGACCTGGAGGAGGGCTGCAGAAATGATCAGAGGGCTGGAACCCCTCTGCTGTGAGGACAGACTGAGTGTGTTGGTTTGTTCAGCCTGGAGAATAGAAGGTTCCAGAGACCTAGCTGGTCCTACAGCTCTTAAAGAGTGCCTACAAGAAAGATGAGGAAGGACTTTATCAGGAAGACAAGACATAATGCTTTCAAGCTGAAGAGAGGACAGATTTAGATTAGGTATTAAGAAGGTCTTTAGTGTGAGGGTGGTGAGGCACTGAAACAAGTTTCCCAGAATAGGTGTGGGTGCTGCACCACTGAAAGTGTTCAAGGTCAGGGGAGATGGGGCTTTGAGCAGCCTGGTCTTGTGGAAGATGTCCTGGCACAGGGCAGGGGAGGCTGAAACAAGTTCATCTTTAAAGGTCCCTTCTGACCCAAACCATTCTGTGGTTCTGGGTAGTGCTGGAGTGCAGAGTAGCTGTGGGTTCAGTTCAGTACAGCGATGGGTGGCTGCATCAAGCCTGGGCAGATCCGTTACTGCATGTTGTTGTTGTTCCAGTGGTCCCTGATCAGGCAGTAGCAGTATCCCTCACGGATCAGTTCCAAATGGAATGGAGGGAGGTGGAAGCCTTTCTACTGCATGGACATGGGGTGGATGGATGCATGTGCTCTTCTCATCATTTTGGAGCAAACTGAAGAGTTTGCTGTCCTCAAGTCCTCCCGGAGCACTGATGATGCGGGAGTGCACTCTTCATATTCCAGGGCTGGCCAGAGTGGTCTTTTATCCTGTATTCTGTCTGGCAGCACTACTAATCAAAACCATTTTGACAGTTGTCATGTGCTTTCTGCAGCCTGGCTGGCAGCTGTTTTCTGTTCTTTTGCTGTGAGATTGGAAAGGAGGAAGGCTTTAGCTGGCTTCAGCAGATCATTTCTCAGATGCGGAAACCCTTGCCCAGTGCTGGTGGTGAGGTGAGACAGCCCTGCCTGGACCTTCTTTCTCTGGCACTTCTGTCAAAGCAGAGGGGATTAAATGGCCAATTTCTCCAGTTCCCCATGCTGGCTGCTGGCCTCCTTTGTGGGTAATGCAGGACATGAGCATTTTATGCTCGTGAGTTTTTTGTGTTTAATGTTTTTTTCCGGATTCCTGATATTTAGTTAATTGCAGCATCGAGCTGTTCAGTACTTGGAGCAGAAAAAAAATGGCAAGAGGTTAAAGCCAGTTACAGGCTTGGACCAGGAATCCCAATTAAATACCAAGCATTTTTGGGAGTGTGGGAAGAAGGGAGAACAGGTAGAGAGCAAGTTGGGAGAAGGAACCAAAAATTATCTCAGAAAAAGACACTGCAAATGCAGGCTACTGGGTTTAGGTTCAGATAAGTGAATACTAATGCTTTCATTTCATCCTCCTGGCAGTTGCAGGCTGTTTGGTGCTTTTTGGGCTTGGCTCATTTGTTGAGCATGTGTTCTGCAGCTTGAAGTTCCAAAGCTCTTACAAAGAAAGGTTGAAGTTCCAGAGCCTGTCTGCAGAAAAGGGGATGTTCTTGCAGTGGAGACAGCAAAGGCTATGTGCTAAGTCTCTCACCATGGGTATTACCTTTTGGGTGTTAGGAAGATCAGGGTAGTTTAGTTAGGTAGGGGAAAGCAGAGGTAAATTAACTCGTAAGAGGAGGTCTCCTCACCCTGAAAGCACAGATTTAGTTCAATGAGCAAATGGAATTTGTTAATGTAGGGGAAATTGCACTGAACTGGTCAAATATTCATGGAAATTGGGATCTGTGCTGGTGTGACAAAGCTGAGGGTATTCTAAGGAAAAGGCAGGACATAACTCACCTGCTACCTGTGTTACTGATGTTACTTGTGAGGTAAATACTGCTCTGCTCACTGTACAAGTGAGGTTCAAATGGTTTAGTATGGAAAACATAGACTTTCAAACTCCTTTCAAACAGACCAGAGGTTCATGGAATTCACACCTGGAAACCAAAGAAAAGCATTTTTTATGACTTTCCAGAAAACAAGAATTGAAGGGTCTCTTTTAAAGTAATCGCTTCAGATGCAGTGTTATACTTCAATATATTAAAAATAAGCTTTAAATTCACAAAACAGCTAGAATGGCAATACATTCTATATTGGTAATGTCATATCATCAACAGATGTAGCAATAAATAAGCTTATCAATTAATTAGTTATCTGGAGTCAGGTTGAGATGGAGAAGGTTTCCTTACACTTGAAATTTCATGGACAAGAAACAGGAAGAATGATTTCAGAAACGTTTTGTCTGTTCCCCGTTCATTGGAGCTTCTGGATCTCATTTTAATAGCGCCCGTCCTTGTTTTCAGGAGCTGTGTGATGGCTAGCTAATAAGAGCTGTAACAGCACTTCATTTGCAAGTTGTAATCACGTTGAAAAATGTCAGCGATGATGTTGGATTGACTATCAAGAACCTTTTTTTACTCTAATTTGCTTTTCATGAGGAAACACAAATTATACAGGCAAGAGCTGTCAGCCAGCAATTGTAGCCAAGATCAGCAAACTCAACCAGAGTGAAAAAAGTCTTTGGTGGTGTTCTATCAGCCTTTATTTTTACAACAAATGTCACTATTTTAATTTCAATTAAACCTGTAAATTGCTGTGCATGACTTGCACAGACCTTCTCCTTTCATGAGGTGTCTTTATCCAGTTTTTATAAATACATGTTTGAAGCAGATTAAAGATGAGGGGCTTGAAAGCTGCCCAGTAGAAAAGGACCTGGGGGTGCTGGGAGACAGCCGGCTTCAAAGGAGCCAGCAGGGCGCCCAGGTGGCCAAGAAGGCCAACAGCATCCTGGCCTGGATCAGGAAGAGTGTGGGCAGCAGGAGAAGGGAAAGTCTCTTGCCCTTGGACTTAGCCCTTGTGAGGCCTCATCTTGAGTACTGTGTTCAGTTCTGGAAGCCTCATGACAGGAATGACCTGGAGATGCTGGAACGGGCCCAGAGCAGAGCTACCAAGCTCGTGAGGGGTTTAGAGAACCAGTCGTGTGAGGAGAGGCTGAGAGAGCTTTAGTTTGGAGAATAGGAGGCTGAGGGGAGACCTCATTGCCCTCTACAACCACCTGAAGGGAGGTTGTGGAGGGGTGGGTGTTGGCCTATTCTGTCCTTGATGACTGCTGACAGAAGCAGGGGCACTGGTCTGCAGTTGAAGCAGAGGAGGTTTAGATTGGATCTTGGGAATAAATTCTTTCCAGAAAGAGTGGTTGGGCACTGGCAGGGCCTTCCCAGGGAGGTGGTGGAGTCCCCCTGCCTGGAGGTGTTGAAGAACTGTGTAGCCTTGGTGCTTCACGCCCTGCTGGACTGGCAGCAGGGAAGGGGTCAGGCTGTGTTTGTCAGTCTCTCAGGGACTGAGGTTTTTTGTTGGTGTGGGGATGGTTGGACTGGGTGACCTGGGAGGTCCTTTCCAACCAGGATTGTTCTGTGTTTCTTGTCAGGTGACTACAAAGCATTCATTTATAAATTAATTAATTTGCAGTAGTCACCCCCTGCGTGCACTGGCCATTTTTCACTTAGGTGAAAGAGTAACTGTTCTGGTGAACTATTACAAGACCATTTTATTTTTGTGGAAGCCTAGAAGATTCAAAACATCTGTAATGTAAAATACTGTTTCTCTTACTTTGCTGGTTTTCCTACAATGAGCAGCAGTATTGCACCATTTTTTACTGCTGTAGTTCTGCTTCATGCAAGTGGTTTCTTGGTTTCTCTCTTTTCTTCTAAAAAAAACCCACTTGCAAGGAATCTGTGCAGAATCAAATGCTGTCTTGGAGAAGGACCAGTTGGTTGTCTTTCCTCTGGAGATAAAAGAGCTTGCAGAGCGTTACTGAGTGGTAAGATGCGTTAGGCAGCCAGTTCACCTCACATTTAATGTGCCACGGTATACATTCCTTACAATGAACAGCGGCTTATAGATTCAGCAAGTATCAGCTTGGCATCACATTTATTTCACACAGAGATCACTAAACCATCTGTTGATAATTTGCTTTCTTACAGATCTCTGAATAGAAGTGTCTGAAGTCATTGCCTGAGCCAGTAACGATTCTTATTTAAGGCTTAGTCACAGTAAATTGAATGCAAATGAATCTTATATTTTTACAGCTTTACCAAAGCTGATTATGTTGAAATATTTCACGCTAACAGCAGCAGAAGCAGTTAAAAATTGTGCAGATTCCTAGTCAACAGTTTCTTTGGGAACTCTTTTCCTTAAATGCATGGGTTTGCCTTTTTATCTGGTTACCCTGTCACGATGATAAATATTTCGCATCGGTTGTGTTGCCTGGTCACTGTTACCCATCCTGTCATAAAATACAATTATTTTAATGCTTGAGCATTCTAAAAAGGGTGGAATTTATTCTGGTTTTTAAAATTAGGAAGCACTACATGAAGTAATGTGTAAAAGCTTGGCATTCTGTGGACAGATGTCGAGGAAAAATATATGAAAGAGATTTAGAAGATATTTTAAGGATTGAAAAGTTGCTAACATTGCAACCAGCTCGTTAAACTTCCTCAGGGCAACCTATTACTGTGGGTGTCTGTGCAAGGACACTGTGAATTGTCAACCACAGGAGCTGTGAACACTGTTCCACCAGGCAGAATGGCCATTCTGACTTGACACCTAAGAGGTGCTAAACTTTTTCAACACAGATCTACTGCTGAAGAACTGAAAGGAATGGTTGTGTTAGGTGGCCTGTGCTGGTAGATCAGTGTGTGACAGTGCAGTACTCTGTGTGTTTTTAACAATTTAAATCCAATTACATGAACAAACCTCCCATTAGAGCACTTCTGGTACTTCAGTCAACTTTTTAAAGGTGTGATGTTTGTGCTCATTGTATGAGAATATGATGCAGCATGAGTATTGCTGCTTATTGTACTAATTTGTGTGGTAAATTAGAAGTTAAAAACCTAGCAAAGGTATCTACAGGGCAAGTTGCATTCAATAAACTGGATTTTAGGCAAAGTAGATCTGGTGTCATGTAGGGATCTTTTTGCTGTCAGCAGTCTGGGCTCCTCAGTTCAAGAAGGACACAGAGCTGCTGGAGGGTGTCCAGTGTAGAGCAACCAAGAGGATGAAGGAAGTAGAACAGCTCCCTTATTAGGAAGGGCTGAGGGAACTGGGTGTCTTGGGCTTGGAGAAGAGGAGGCTGAGAGGTGACCTCATTCATGTCTCCAAATATGTGAGGGGTGGGTGTCAGGAGGATGGAGCCAGGCTCTTCTCAAGGTCATCTGGTGACAGGACAAGGGGCACTGGGTGCAAGCTGGAACAGAGGAGGTTCCATATCAATATCAGAAGGACCTTCTTCCCAGGGAGGGCACTGGAACATTGGAACAGGCTCCCCAGGGGGGTTGTGGAGTCTCCTTCTCTGGAGATGTTCCAGACCTACATAGATGTGTTCCTGTGCGACATTGTCTAGGTGATCCTTCTGTGGCAGGGGGATTGGACTAGGTCTTTGTGATCCCTTCTGATCCCCAATGATTCTATGAATATGCTCTCACTTGCAGGATCTCAGAAGGTCTATGAGATGCATAAGCTATCATTCTTTCATTACTGTTGTGAAAATCTTCATGGTTGCAGCTTTCCTTACTCTCTTGTTTATGGAATGTGGTGATGTTTGTCTTTAACATGTGAAAAAAGTGTTCTGGTACATTTATATTCTCAGTTTCTCCATCCAGAATTTTTACCTCCTCTGTGGGGCTTGAGTGCCAGCAGGATGCTCTGTGTTTTGGGGCTTTAGTGTGGTTTGGCCTGTCAGCTAGAAACTGCACAAGGAAGGATGGCCTTCTACTTGGCTGGCATGAAGGGTTTCCATCACTTAGGTGGAGGATTTGAGGGCTTGGGCTGGTTCATTAGAGATTGTGGGACCTGCATCCTTCAAGATGCTGGAAATGTGCCTGAGCAAGCCCTGCTCCAAGGGGCCTGGAGTAGGACCGGATGACCTCAGTGGTTTCTGCCAGATGTTTCTGTTTGTACCTGCATTTGCAGGGCAGACAGGATGAAGGTGGAAATTAAAGATAGTGTAGGATTTTGTCCAAAACAGAAGTGTTAGAGATAAATAGAGATTGCAGGCCTGGCCAGATTTTCCTTTATCATTAGTCTGTGTGATGCTACAGTTTTGTTAATTATTATTAAAGAGATTTCTGAATTGTTTCATCTTATTCTGCTGTCTAAGACTGTGCCTCATTCAAATTTCAACACGTTTTTCATACTTACTTTCCCTGTAAAAAGGATGAAACATGAAGTGTTTTCTGCTAATGCCTACCTCCTTCATCTTACCCATTATACCAGCAGTAAGCTTGGGTCTGATTACTCTTTTGAAAAAGATGAGCTTCTTTAAGCATCCTATTGCTCTTTGCATACCTAAAAGTGAAAGACTTCTTCCTTCTCTCTTGTCATTGTCTGTGCCTGAATGGTGGCCTCATCCCTCCCACACTGTTTGGGTAGGAAGCTGTGATTGTAGGGCTAATCTTCTTAGTGGTACTCAGCACATGAAGACTGGTGCCCATAGCAGATGTCTGTGATGCTGGATTTGCTGTTGTTGTAGTTATTGCGTCTTTCTGAATGAGATCTGGCATTCACAGTGTGAGTACAAGTGTATTAAGGGAGATCTTCTACTAGTAGATGAGAAAGGATAGTCACACACCCCAGTGGTTTTGAAAGGAGACAAAAGCAGCTTAGCTGTATGGACAGAATGCTCAATTCGGTTGAAATGTCCTTAAAAATGTCAGTGAAAGAAATCAATTTGGCAGAATACAAAAGGTTGTGTGTGGGTCACTTCATCTCTCAAAGGAGAAGAGTTTGAGAAGAAGAATTGTGCTCGGGCATTGCCCCGCATGGCTGTGTATGTAAATGAAGCAATACAATGTGCAGGCCAGTGCTGTGCAGCTCACACACATCCATCCATTTACAGATGGCAGAGTAGGGGGGACCATAAGGCAATTAACGGTTCTTTTAGAAGATTCTTTTCTGCAGGCAGTTAGAAAAGGGTAAACCCCACTTAATCTCTGTGTGGGAAGACTGAGGAATTCATATCAGGAGATGTCTTTGATCACAGAGTCACAGAATAATGCTGGCTGGAAAGGACCTCCTAGGTACTCAGTCCAACCATCCCCACACCACCAAAAATCCTCAGTCCCTGAGAGACTGGCAAACACAACCTGACCCCCTCCCTGCTGCCACTCGAGCAGGGTGTGAAGCACCATGGCTGCACGGTTCTTCAACACCTCCAGGCATGGGGACTCCACCACCTCCCTGGGAAGGCCCTGCCAGTGCCCAACCACTCTGGCTGCANNNNCTTCTCCAAACTAAAGCTGCCCAGCTCCCTCAGCCTCTCCTCAGATGACTGGTTCTCTCAACACCTCCTGAGCTTGGTAGCTCTGCTCTGGACCCGTTCCAGCATCTCCATGTCTTTCCTGTCATGAGGGTTCCAGAACTGAACACAGTACTCATCATGAGGCCTCACAATGGCAGAGTCCAAGGGCACAAGAACTCTCATTCTCCTGCTGACCACACTATTCCTGATCCAGTCCAAGATGCTGTTGGCACCAAGGAGAAGAGTCAAACACCCACTTCTCTACAACCTCCCTTCTGGTAGTTGTAGAGTTCATGTAGGTCCTCCCTCAGCCTCCACTTCTCCAAACTAAAGCTGCCCAGCTCCCACAGCCTCTCAGACAACTGATTCTCTAAATCTCTCACGAGCTTGTTGTGACTGCATCTATTTCGGGGTTGTGTAGCATGAACCCAGCAAGTCTTGCAGTCACGTAGGCATCGAGCTGCTTATTTTTTATATCACTATTTAGGAAGATAATCAGCTCCTGCAAACTACTTCTGTTTATAAACTAAATGTTTTTTTTCAAACAGCTTGCTAATCACTCTTTAGCACAGATCCTTAAATGTTAGGATATTTTTATTAGAACCAGATATTAAAAACATGTTTGGTTACAGTTGAAATGGAAACCAGCTCCATGACTTGGTGTGGAGACAAGACTTTAAAACAGATCTGTTCTAGCACGCACTGAGGTGCCAATCCAGAATTTTATGTAACCAGTCAACTTTTTTATGGCTTTTTGCACCCAGCTTGTAGAAAGATACGTGATGCACAGCCTATACTCTTACTTGGTATTATAACCTGCACCTGGAGTGAGGCAATCCCAGGCACAAATGCAGGCTGGGTGGGGAACAGATTGAAAGCAGCCTTGAGAAGAGTTGGGGTTGTCAGTTGATGAGCTGGCAATATTTGCGAGTGGCCCAGAAAGCCAACCGCACCCTGGGCTGCGTCAGGAGAGGCATGACCAGTAGGTTGAGGGAGGTGATCCTCCCCCTCTGTTCTGCTCCCGTGAGACTGCATCTGGAGTACTGCGTCCAGTTCTGCAGCCCCCAACACAGGAAGGGTCTTGAACTGTTGGAACATGTCTAGAGGAGGGCCACGAGGATGAGTGGAGGGCTGGAGCACCTCTCCTACAGGGACAGGCTGAGAGAGTTGGGGCTGTTCAGCCTGGAGAAGAGGAGACTCTGGGGAGATCATAGAGCAGCCTTCCAGTACCTGAAGGGGGCTCCAGGAAAGCTGGGGAGGGGGTGTTTCCGAGGGCTTGGAGTGGTAGGACCATGGGGAATGGTTTCAAGCTGGGAGAGTGGAGGTTTAGACTGGAAGTTGGGAGGAAATTCTTCACGATGAGGGTGCTGACACACTGGACCAGGTTGCCCAGGGAGGTTGTGGCTGCCCTCTCCCTGGAAGTGGTCAAGGTCAGATTAGATGGAGCTTTGAACACCGTGGTCTAGTGGGGGGTGTCCCTACTCATGGCAAGGGGTTTGGAACTAGATGATGTTTAAGGTCTCTTCCAACCTGAACCGTCTGATGCATCTATGAATTGATTCAGCAATCCAATGCTTTTGTCAGGATTCTCTGCTAATTGTCCCCCTGAGTTCAAAGAAAGGGTGGCACAACTAATGCAGACGGTCTGCAAGCTGCTGAAGATTACCCTAATTAATGAACCCAAAGTTGTGGGTCCTGTCATTTGCACAAGGCAGGGTTGTGTTTTGTCATGCCGCTGTTAGGAGGAGCTGCTCAGATGCTTTTAGGCAAGGAGTTGCACCATACTCTTCTTTTTTTTTTATACTTGTTAATCTAATCGTATGATATTAAAGAGCAATTAAAACTTATTCATGTTCATGAGCTGTAAAATACCATACAGCTTATTATCCTCCTTAATATCCCACTCACATCTGACAGCCTGTGGAAGACAATGCCATGAGCATCTGTAACCTGAATGAAGACTCTTGTGTAGCTGCTGCAGGAGTGATGGTACTTGCTTTAGATGGTTATGTAGGCTGAGACCAAAAGCCTTCACAGACCTTTCCCCTTGCAGTAAAGCTCTGCCTGTGTTAAATAACTTACTGAAGCAACTGAGTTGTAAAGTGGGTGCAGTTGATCCTTTAAGAAATGCTGTAAAAGCTAAGACAGATCTTCATGAGCCTGGTTTGATTAACTGCTTTGTGTGTTTGTTGATGCAGGCCACAGAAACGTTGTTCCGAATGGCAGTCGCGAGAGGAGCTATCACACCTTTACGACACGGAGAAGTAAGGCTTAAACATACCTATCTCTGTGGTTTTGGTTTATTGTTCATTGTTGCTTTGTTTGAAATATGTGGTGTAAAGTTTTATTAAGTGTGTTTTCACACTGTGGGAGAAGTGTCTTCAGGTAAGTGATTTGTGTGTGACTGGACTGCAGATACCTTGCGTACCTGTGCTGCAGTTCTTTCTTCTCTGTTTTACTGGAGAGCAAGACATTGAATACTGAGCTGTGGAAGATTAAGTATTCTTCAGAAGCCTGGTTCATTCTTTGTCTGAATCATGATTTAGCCTTATAGCAGGAGTCACTCAGAAGAATACCCTTCTAGCCAGGTAATTTTTACTGTGGATTGAAAATTGTAGCATCTGGAGGAGTTGACATGAAGTCACTCTTTGTTTTTGGGAAGCTCATATTACAGAATCACGGAGCAATCCTGATTGGAAAGGAGCTCCTAGATCACAGAGTCCAACCATCCCCACCCCAACAAAAAACCTCTCAGTCCCTGAGAGACTGACAAACACTAACCCCTTCCATGCTGCCACTCTAGCCTGGCGTGAAGCAGCATGGCTACACGGTTCTTCAACATCGCCAGGGATGGGGACTCCACCACATCCCTGGGAAGGCCCTGCCAGTGCCCAACCACTCTTTCTGGAAAGAATTTCTTCCTCAGATCCAGTCTAAACCTTCTCTGCCTCAACTGCAGACCAGTGCCCCTGCTTCTGTCAGCAGTCATCAAGGACAGAAGAGGCCAACACCCACACCTCCACAACCTCCCTTCAGGTGGTTGTAGAGGGCAATGTGGTCTCCCCTCAGCCTCCTCCAAACTAAACCTGCCCTGCTATCTCAGCCTCTACTCATACGATGGGTTTTCCAAACCCCTCACAGCTTGGTAGCTCTGCTCTGGTCCTGTTCCAGCATCTCCAGGTCTTTCCTATCATGAGGGTTCCAAAACTAAACACAGTACTCAAGATGAGGCCTCACAAGGGCACGAGAACTTCCCTTCTCCTGCTGACCACACTATTCCTGATATTCTCTTTCGAAATAATTGATCTTTGTATCAGGATCTGAAGATCTACTTGAGCTGAACGTCTGGTTTTGCTGTTGTCTGTAGCTGTAGCTTTATGAAGCTATGGATCCATTATTCTCTAATGTTTTGCCTCTCATTCTTTGCTGCAGAGGAGTGTAGTGCAATTTCCAGCAGTGTTAGTTAAGGATTACCTGTGACCCTTCCAGTTCTCCTTGTTTAAGGAAGGGTAATTATTCTCTCTTGTTTCAGAGAAGGGTAATTGCTCAGGTAGTAATAAAGGATTTTAATGATCCAGTTTTCCAGAGAGTTTTTGAAATCTCCAACCCTGTAATTACCCCGTGACTGGTGTGAATGATGGGCAAATGAAATGACAGTGTTTTTTAATAGCGTGTGACCAGTTGTACTGTGCAACACAGAACACCGCGGTGAGTACAGGCACGGTGATTGCTGCTGTGAATGCTATCAGTATCTATACTGCAGTATCTGTATCTGATAGATCTTCCACTGAGCCAGTTCAGCTCACTGACTGAGGGGAAAAGATTCTTCAGCTGTTCCCTCTGATCTTTTCTCATTTAAACCACCTCAAGGACTGGAGAGAAGTGGCAAAATAAATGGTGAGAGGATGTAGCCATGGTTAGCAAGAGGGGAAATGAGTGGAAGCACGCCTGTTTGATGATGGTCAGCTCTGCATTGTTGTTCTGTCACACCAGTGCTGAGGTATTCCTTGGTCTTCGGTGGAAAAGCTAAGCTAGGTAGTTTATAGATAAGACATAACATTGCCTGGATTTTTTGTGTGGAAAAGCAGTAGGAGAAATGAAAGGACCTTTTTTCTCTCTCATATTTCTCTCTCATGAACAGAGGATGCTGTATGCAGGGGTAAAAAGTGTTTCACTTGAGGAAGATCTTTTCTTTAAATTCCATCACGGAATGATAAATTACTTAGTTGGAAAATGAGGAATGAAAGTAATGAAATGAAATGATGCATTTCCTCTGGAAAAATTTATTATCAAGAGTCTTATTAACATTTGTTTAGCTCTTCCAAGAGCTTCGTTTCTGAATGTTTGCACAGTACGTAAGTAGAAAGGGAGCCAGAAAAAAAGCTGACTGTGAACTGAAGTTGACTGTTCTGTTTGAGAAGTGTGAACTTGGCAGTGAAAATCAAAGCAGAGTAACTTGTTTATTGGAAATTCCAAACAATGGAGGCAGCAGTCCAAATATGCAGAAGGGCTGTTCAGCTTTCACAGCAGTACTTAGAAATGCTCCCTACGTAACGTTTAAGAGTAGGTAAAACCCTTCGATATTAAAGGGCAAAAATGAACTTGTTTTAATTGAATAAATTAAAAAATCTATGATATTCTGTCTGTACTGCTGGACAGGCTAACGTACAACTCCTTCCTCTGTGCAGACGAAACAGAGTGCCTGAAGAACTGTCATTATAAACCAGTGGTCATCACCAGGTGGATTGATAATTTATAATACTGAGTTTTTTGATGGGAGACCCCTTTTCTCCTCCTTCCAACATTTCCTCATTCACAGGGACTCATCAGGCCTTTAGAGTATAGCATTTAAAAATGTTACCCTACTATGGCTGAAGGAATGACACCAAGCTGGGAGGAGGGCCTGACACCCCAGAGGGCTGGGCTGTCATTCAGCGGGACCTGGACAGGCTGGAGAGTTGGGCAGGGAGGAACTGAATGGAAATCAACCAGGGCAGTGTAGAGTCTGGCATCCGGGTAAGAACAACCCCAGGGACCTGGGTAGGGTGGGGACTGACCTGCTGGAGAGCAGTGGAGGAGAAAGGGACCTGGGTGTCCTTGTGGCCAGCAGAATGACCATGAGCCACCAATCTGCCCTTGTGGCTGAGAAGGCTGATGGCATCCTGTGGTGGATTAGAAGGGCAGTGGTTAGTAGATTGAAAGAAGTTCTTCTCCTCCTCTGCTGTGCCTGGGTGAGACCGTATCTGGAATCTTGTGTCCAGTTCTGGGCCCCTCAGTTCCAGAAGGACACAGAGCTGCTTGAGAGTCCAGCACAGAGCCACAAGGATGATGACAAGGGAGTGGAGCATCTCCCTGCTGAGGAAAGGCTGAGGGAGCTGGGTCTCTTGACCTCGGAAAAAAAAGAGACTGAAGGGTGACCCCATGACTGTTGATCAATATGGAAAGGGCAGGTGTCAGGAGGAAGGAGCCAGGCTCTCCTCACACCCATTGGCACCCAGTGGCACCGAATGGTAGGGCAAGGGGCACCAGGTGTTAGCTGGAACAGAGGATGTTCCACATAAAGATGAGAAGAAACTTCTTCCCGATGAGGGTGACAGAGCACTGGAAGGGACTGCCCAGGTGGATTGTGGAGTCTCCTTCTCTGGAGACATTTAAAAACCACCTGGACCTGTTCCTTTGCAGCTGGATCTAGGTGATTCTGCTCTGGCAGGGGGATTGGACTGGATGATCTTTCAGGGTCTCAGACATCCTGTGATTCTGTGAACTGAAGAACAAAGTTGTACTGTTTATGTGACTGCTGCATATGTTTGTATAGATAGTGTTGAGTGTTTAGAAAAATCATGCTGCCAGAAGTACATAGTGCTGAAAATGTAACTGGAATATAAATCATAGAAGCTTCTGAAGCATCTTCTCAGCAGTTTCCGTGCTCCTGGTTGTACTGAAGTGCAGTAGCATCAATGGGAGGGAATCAAACCCCAAAGCATAATTAATTTTCAGTATTCAGTGTGGTGTTTCATAGAAATTAGTTAGTTCCAGCAGTGGCTTTGGTTTGGAGTGGAGTGTGAGATAGAACACGAAGGGTTTATTAGTTTCTGTTAGGGCTTCTGTCTTGTTCTCAAACATTCCAGATGTCCCACCACATCTGTGCCTGTCCTTGTGTACTGATGTCACGGTTTCATGAGTGTCACAACATTTGAGTTTGATGCTAGGCACAGCTGAGAGATGTGCACTCAGGCTGATGGACACAGCACACCTAGCAAGCTGCTCCAGGTGTTTCTTCTGCTTCTGGTCTTCATGCAGCAAGCTGTGATCTGCTGTTATCTGTTCTTCACACCATCCAGGCTGAGGAAACAAGAGCAACTACAGCCTGCCTGGTGGAAAAGGTTGCAAAGAGGAACAGGAGATGGCCAGCACTTTGGACTTGACTGTTCATGCTTCCCAGTTCTGCATCCCCTGGCCCTTCTGCTATTGCATCCTCAGGTCCCAGGGGAGAGCCAGGAGGAGGAGGAAGGCCTGGCAGCTGTGGCTGTGATGAGTCACTGGATGCATGGTGGGAAGGCAGAGAACATTTCACACAGGCCAAGTTGAAGTTCGATGGCTACTGAGAGAAAAAACTTCACCTACTTTTAATTGGAAGTACCAATTTTATTCACACAAAGGGAATAAATCAAGCGATACACCAGGAACAGTGTGTCACTTCAAATTTGCACATAGTGCGGTGTTGCTGAGCAAGAAGGAGGGATCTGATCAGTTTGCCTTTTGGTCCCTGTAGAGGAGGGAGACATGCACACAGTAGTAGTGAGTGAAGTCACATTTCAAAACCTCACGGTCTCACAGTAATGCTGAGGCTGGAAAAGACTTTAAAGATCATCCAGTCCAACCTACAATCAACAAGTAAACCTAAACATCTGACATCTAGATCACAGTCTCTTCAAACTATGTGTAGGTGCCTATTCCATATATATATGCATGCAGATGTATCTGTAGGTTCTTTCTAATTGTGACATTTTATCTTGTCTTGATGTTAAGAAAATATTTCAACCTGGGAAGGCAGGGGACAATCCTGAAGCAGCAGTACTGTTAGGGCAAAGTTCCTTGACCTCTTTATCCTGCTTTGTCCACTGAGTCATAACAGGGTGCAGTGTAGAGTCCTGGAAACTCAGCTGTGGAGTTCAGTCACGTAGACAGGAGCTCTTTTTTTTATGTATTAATGGCAATAACTGTAGTATCTTTTAAATACTTTTCCCATGAGGTGGAAATTTGTGATTTTACTTGGTACTGGAAAGAGATCTTAGACTCAAAAGAGATCTTAGGACTCCTTGTATTTAGTTGTGTGCTGCGGAGGTGACGCGGAACAGAGGATTTGTTTAAATTACTATTTCTTTTCCATATAGAGGGGTTTATTTGAGAAGTTCACCCTTTTATTTGTTAATTTTGGAATTGGTCGCAGTGATGTTTCTGCTTGTATATTTGCCCAGCTTCATTTGCAATACATGAGATGCAGAGAGGCTCCGTAAGCGATCACATTTTAGCCTCTGAAGTAACTATGAATCACTTGAGATTAATTTTCACTGGAATAAAATTGCTGTGGGCACACTGTTTCCTGTGATTTCAGCTTGGGGCTATACCAGGCGTAATTGCTTACAGGCACTTTAGAAAGCGAATGGCAGTGGGATAGTGGACATCTGATCCCCTTGCCCTTGTGCCTTCCTATCACAAAGATGTCTTTATTACTTGGGGTTCAAAAGTTCTGCTCTCACAGACTCCCCAGCATCTCTGGTTTCTATGCTTTTGTCTCCAGTACTTTGCAACTGTCACGTTAATATGTGAGGAAAGATGTTTTCCCAGATTTCCATAAGTCTTACAGCAGGAGAGACACTCCAGTTACCGTCCTGAAGGCTCTTGACTTTTTTAAGCCTTTGGCCAAGGATGCGTTTAAAAAGCAACGCTGTCGGCCTGAAGAAGCCTCATTTGTTCTCACTGAAATGATAAAGCAAACTCTGTTTGCCATCACACAAGGAATATGGTTTGCTGCAATCAAACTGAAATCTCTGTTAGGGTCCTGTCATAACACCCATGGACTTCCTCTGCTTTCAAAGTAGCACTGTCCATCACTGGGATCCTGTCCCATGGATTTGTTTCCCTCCTGGCTAGGAGATGCTAATATACAGAAGATTGTGCAGGGTGTTTTAAAGAAATCTTTAACATGATGCAAAGCAGCATCAAGTCAGTTTATCCAAACGTATTTTCTGAATATGAGCTGTAAGGTCTCCAAGTGCCTGTAAGTTTCAGTATTAATTTCTCTTATCCTTACTCTCTTGGTTTTGAAAAGTACACACAAAACCGAAAGGGAGATCTCTTCTCTGTCTGTGTCTGTAGCTTGACTTTGTCAAAATATATTGGGGTTTTTTGAAAGTGTATAAAGGAGTTTAGCCTGGAGAATTGGAGACTCAGGGGGGACCATACTGCTCTCTGTAGCTATCTGAAGAGAAGTTGTAAACAGATGGGGGTCAGGCTCTTCTCCCAGGCAACCAGTGACAGGACAAGAGGGACGTGTGGTCTTACACGTCATGGTGTTGGAGTGAAACTGTCACCTTGCTTTGTGCTAAATGCCTCAAATACAGCGTTTGGCAGCTCCGTTGCTCTGACACAGCAAGAGTAACCTGTAGGGAGAATTGGACTTCTGTAGATGAGGACTGGCACAATAGGTATTACAGGTTGGTACCTCAGTCGTGCTTTGTTCTCTTTTCAGTGTCGTTGATGTTACTGTTGTCTTAATGAATTCACGTAGTTGATGAAATAAGGAATTGTAAAATGCCATTTAAACTGATAGAGCTAAGAATGTGTCAGCTTGCCTGTCTGCCTGTAAGGATGCAAACTGCTCGGTAAGGATGTGGCAGTGAAAGCATACACTCATGGTTCATACATGGATGGGTCCATCCTCTGTTTCTGTGCCAGGCTGACTCAGGGTAGTGGAGTAATAGTCTCCCTTATGTATGAATGCATTGTCATTTTCTTCAACACTTGATTATAAAAATAGGTGCCCCTCAACTGAATCCTTGCTTATATTAGACATAGAGTCACTTTGAAGAAGGGATAGTTTCACTTAACTCCAAATGTAATTTATGCTTAATGATTTCTGACGAATGAAATGTAGGATTTCTTTAGGAAAGCAGTACAAATGTAAAGTTCACATGAAAGGGATCGCAGTGCTTCCTGCTTGCCCTTCGGGATTATTATTGAATTCAGTTATTCCATCGTCTTCTCATTTCATTGGCAGATGCAGGAGTGGCTCATGGCCATTCTGGAAAGCCTAGTTAATGAGACCAATCAGCTTTTGAAATTAGCACATACCAATATAGATTGCAGTCTCTGAGGAGGCTCTGATTGAAGTCTCTGAGCAATTCTGGACTTTGCATCATAGGCTTTTTCCTTTGCTGGAGTAATTTAGAATAGAAAGAAATCAGTGTTTCTTCTTGTCCAGTTGTTTTTAATGCTGTCATTCACTCTGCTGTTCTGATTTCTGTTATGCACTTCATTCATGGGTTAGGCACGTTAAAATATCTTTGGTTGTTTGTAGTCAAAGAGGAGGAGTCATCTTGAATACCTTTGAATCGTCCTGTGTGTGAACACGTTGCAGAAACAGAGAAGGAGTTTAGAATGTGTTTTTGTGGCTTGTCAGAAAGGATGAGCGTGCTACAGGCACCCAGAAAGTACTTTCTCTTCCCTGTTCAGTGTTCAAAGTTTAGTGAAAATCTTTCAGAGAAGAGTTTTCTTTCCTTGTTAATGAGTAATTCTAGGTTGTAGCTGGTGAACTGAGAAAAAGTCAAAATTCATGGATCCATCGAATGGTTGAGGTTGGAAGGGACCTTAAAGATCATCTAGTTCCAACCCCCCTGCCATGAGCAGGGACACTACCCTCTAGACCAGGTTGTTCAAGGCCCTTTCCAGTCTGGCCTTGAATGCTTCCAGGGTGAGGGCAGCCACAAGCTCCCTGGGCAACCTGTTCCAGGGAACAGGTGTGTTCAGTTCTGGGCTCATCAGTACAGGTGAGACATGGACATCCTGGCAGAGTAGAAAGGGCTGTGAAGATACTGAAAGAATTGGAGCATCTGTCATAGAGGCCGAGAGATCTGAGACTGTTCAGCCTGACTTTCCTCCACCTGTGGTGAGGTGAGAAAGAAAATGGAGTCAGGCTCTTTTCAGTGGTACCCAGTCACAGCACCTGAATCTGTGGGCATAAACGGAAACACTGACTGCGAGAAAACATTTAACACACGTTGCCCAGGAATATTATGTAGTCTCCATCCTTGAAGATACTCAAAAGCTGTCTGGACATGGTCCTGGGCTATTGGCTCTAAGTGGTCCCAGAGGTCCCTTCTGCATGCTAACCCCATGTTGAGGAGAACAGTCTATCCTCAGAATTTTAAGTACCTCTGCAAATGTAAAGCAGGTCTTTGTTATGGAAAAGATCAGATACCACTGCTCAGTGCTCAAGTGTGAGCATTGTGGGTGCTCTGAGAATTACTAACAGTGGGTGTTAATGGAACTTTTTATTGTCCCAAGTTCTGCAGTAACTGCCTGCATTGGTTTGTTCAGTATCTTAGTGCATGAAGGCTATGGTGGGTGCAGAACTGCCAGCAGCAGGCATGTTAGTGCTGGCAGAACTGTTAGAACAATTCTCCCCCTCTGAACCATGAAACCAATCTGTTCCTGTCAGTTACAGTGTTATGGAAAAGAATTCTTTGTTGATGGAATCAGGTGAAAAATAGGTGGTTCTGATTAGCAAACAGTGTGCAGAGTTTCTTAAGGTCATGGAGAGCACTCCTCTAGATGTGTGCCCGTGTTCAGATGTGTGTGTATACAGTGTATGTGCATATTCCCATATCAGAAACGTTGACAACATCGTGTTTTCTTTTTATATATAATTATTTGTACAATAATTGACAACATTAGGATATTTATTAAAAATGTATTATAGAAGAATAAACGTTGTTTTGTTTTTTCTAAGTTTCAGAAACATCTTTTTATGTTCAGCAACCCTCAAAAGAACACTTAGCATCACCATATAACATAAATACCATAAACTACAATAACCTTTTCTGAAGCAGCATCGTTTTCTGGAGTAAATAGGTACTAGAGAAGTGACTGCTTGGGTAAAATAATGACCTTTCATTTTTAAGTGTCCTGCAGAGCTGTAAAAACTAAACTGGTATCTGCAGTCTCCTAATGGACTGCTCACTACATCACCACATGCAATTAAGCAGAAGTGATTTTGCTGCTCAAGACAGGCTCAAGACTGATTTAGCAACGAAGCTTAATTACTTCTAGCCTTTAGAAAAAAATGACCCAACAAGGTTGAGGTTGTTGGCAGGGCAATATGGGAAAACTATTGTTGAAACAGGCCCTGTCTGCCTTTCTGTTAGCAGTTACTTAGCACTGTCAACCTTCAATTAAGCGAATATTCCCACAAAACTTGTCCACTGCTTTTTCTTCCTTCGTTAAAACATTTGCAGCGTCTTAAAAACCAAGAGTTACGAGCAAATCCAACTGCTTGGCTATGTGGGTGAAGTTGTTCTGTGCTAATGGTAATTAAACCATAGCAATTCTTTCTCAAATGTCTGTGTGAAGTGTCAGGTCAGGATTGTGGGCAAAGAAATCTCAGGGTAACAGCTAAAGCCGAATGCACATGTGCTTCTCGACAGTTTAATGCGTCGTGTGTCAACTACTCCTTTGTTTTGTACTCAGTTTGTACAAGGAAAAAAGTGAAGGATCTGAATATTAATAGTAAAAAATTAATCACATTAACAAAGAACTTCAGTTCCATGCGAGCTTTCAGGAATGTGCTATTTAAAGGAAACAGGAACTTCAATTCTATGACTCCAAGGAATACATCTGGAATAACTATTCCGAGGGACATATGGCATCAATTGGCTTGTATTTTCCTATATGAGGGTTCTGATTGCAGTAAAAGGGAAAACCCTTCATTAATTACGCAGAATTATAAAAAACAATAGTGTGGGATTGTTGATTTCTAATGCTGGGCTGTCACACTGTGAGGCCTCAAAACAATGTGCAAGTTCAACAGTGACAGCTGACTGTTCTGCTGGTCAGCTGTAGCAATAATTTGCTTTACTTTTGTATTGTATTTTTCCTCTTAAGGGTTTTGATTCCTTTATTCTTATCTCTTAATACAGATTAAGCTCTCCTTCCCTTCCATGGGATCCTCAGTTACAAATAGCAACAGCGCATCTGTGATTTGTTCATTGCCTTCTCAGTAGCACTCAAAGTCTTGTTCCTGCTAACAGTTATTCATACCTTCATCAATTCATCAAGGTTCAGGTTGGAAGGGACCCTAAAGATCATCTACTTCCAACCTCCTTGCCATGAGCAGAGACATCCCCCACTAGACCATGGTGCTCAAGGCCCCAGCCAGTCTGACCTTGAACACTTCCAGGGAGGGGGCACCTGCAACCTCCCTGGGCAACCTGGTTCAGTGTCTCAGCACTGTCATCGTGAAGAATTTCTTCCTGACTTCCAGTCTAAACCTCCCCTCTTCCAGCTTGAAACCATTCCCCCTGCTCCTACCACTCCAAGTCCTTGGAAACAGCCTCTCCCCAGCTTTCCTGTAGCCCCCCTGAGGTACTAGAAGGCTGCTCTAAGATCTCCCAGTTGTCTTCTCCAGGCTGAAGAGCCCCAACTCTCTCAGCCTGTCCCTGTAGAAGGGTGCTCCAGCCCTCCACTCATCCTCGTGGCCCTCCTCTGGACACGTTCCAACAGTTCAGTAGCATTATGCGTGTGTTTATCAAGGTAAATATTCTTGCCAACGAGACTAAACACAAACAAGTGCCTGAATATTTCCAAGAGTGTGCAGCCTGAGGCACTATTTAGCACATGCTCTAGCGCTTGAATCAGTAGGGAGTGTGTATGGATGTGCCTAGATCCCCTTAATTTCAACAACGTTTAACCAAATAAGTGACTTAAAGTTTTTGCTAGATAGGAACCAGTAACTGTAGCATTGATAATCACTTGTAATTGATTATTTATTTTTAAAAATCAGAACATTGAAAGACCTACTGGAATGGGCACCGTCCTGTAAATACAGTCCCTGTAATATTTCCCAGCCCTGGCCTGTATTTGCCATCCTGGGATATTTCTCCTGTTAATGAAGCAGGTTGTTCTGAGTCGTATCAGCTGTTGTGGTAATGATGCTCAGATTCCTCCTTAAATGTAGAAATATCACTCTCCTGGATTCAGTAAACTCAGTACATTTTGTAGAAGGGCTTGTAGCACCATCAGCCAGGGAACCTCTCTCTTCCTCTCTCAATGCCTATTTTCAATTGTATATATTTATACTGTCAACTGTACAGACTGAAATGTTCTAAAACCCGTGAGGATGATGCCCCTGATGTATATTTTCCTCGCTCTGCATCTTGAGTCACCTCCTTTTATGAAGCAGTCTGAGGTCTTTTCCAAAACCCAGCACATTACGAGGTAATGAAAACCACATGCACTCAGACCTAAATTACAGTCGCACCAGCAACATGTGTCGTTGCTCTACGTGAGCTTAATAAGGGATGATTCTTGCTCTGAGCAGTTAACAACCTAAATAAACCTGGAAAAAGACTGGGAGGGTAGGGGGAAAGGCAGCATTAGCATCTCCACATGAGGCTTGGGTAGATAAGAGATTAATTTGAAGTCCTACAAGGAGAAGTGAGAAGTCAACCTTTTATCTCTTCAGCTGTAAGGGTAGAATGCCACTGGTTGTTTTGCAGTTGGCTGTGCAGTGGCTGTGCTGAAGTTCTATCACAAACTATCTGCAGTCAGTGAGTACTGGTCTTGATAACCTGAATGGTCTCCTGCAGTATTAGGTTCTGATGGAGTTGGGTCCCTGAGGCTTAGCAACCTCTGCTCTGTGCAGTGATCCTGTGATAAGGTAATGCTCAGCCTGCCTGTAAACTTCAGCCTACAAATTTAGTGATTAATAACGTTGTTGGGATGTAAGATGAATCCTACCATTTCTCCTGCTTCTTGAATTTCACTGGGAGTGTTTTATGAGGGTAGCATTAACAGCATTGCCGCCTCCTTTTGCTGATTGCCGAGCTGTTTGCAATACTGGTAGAGACAAATCTTGTTCTTTATGAAGTTCCCCTCCGGTTTTATGATTTTCTAAGACAGGTACTTTGACTCTCATGCCCGTGTTGGATATTAAATCTCTATTAACTGGTGTGTAAGAAGAGTTCAACAGCCATTTTCAATTTAACTTCTGAATTAAATGGCATCCTGTGGTGGATTAGAAGGGGGGTTAGTAGATCAAGAGTGGTTCTCCTCCACTTCTACTCGACCCTGGAGAGACCACTGGAGTATTGTGTCCAGTTCTGGGCTCCTGAGTTCCAGAAGAACACAGAACTGCTTGAGAGAGTCCAGCACAGAGCCACACAGATGGTGAAGGGAGCAGAGCATCTCCCTGCTGAGGTAAGGCTGAGGGAGCTGGGGCTCTTGAGCTTGGAAAAAAGGAGGGGAGACCTCATTAGTGGTGATGAATATAGAAAGGGCAATGTCAGGAGGAAGGAGCCAGACTCTGCTCAGTGGCACCCAATGATAGGACAAGGGGCAACAGGTGTCAGCTGGAACAGAGTAGGTTCCCCACCAAGATGAGAAGTTGTGGAGTCTCCTGTTTCTGGTGAAAAAAGTAGTCCAAATTCTTATGTCATCTGAATGTCCTTGAACTCAGCTTTACTGTGCGAGGTCTGTGTGGAAGAGACCGTAGGTACATTTTTCCAGTTGTGACTAAAGTGCTTGGAATTCTTGATATTTGGAAGAGTGCAAGTATGTTTAGAAAGCTTTTCTTTTTTAACTTGAACTTTTACGTCGTCAAACCTGAACCTGGAATTGTTTAGGAAACTTAAAGCGTCCTTCACTTCTCAGCTGAATTGCAGTGATGGTGGCTAAAGGAAGGGTTGATGGTTATCTGCTTCCATCCACTTGGTAGCCACAGAATATCTTAAAATTCTCTTGTTTAATCTCCCAGAGAAAAGAACCTTTTAAAAGCAGCTGCTGATAAGCAGTGTGGCCTAGCAGAGACAGGCAGTGATTATCAACAAGTAATTCAGTGCAAGACAGTAAATGCCTGTTTTACAACACATGTTCTTCCAAAAATTCTGCTTGTGAAACTGTCTTGAGTGTTTTTCCTTAATCTCCCAATATAAATTCCTTCACTTGAGGTATCTGTGACTTCTAGAAATAGCATTTAGCAGTGAAGTTCATGAACTATTTTAATATGACAGTAATAGGAGAAATATTGTTATAAATAAGGAACTGTGTACAGGACAGCATCACCCCACTGTGGAGAATGGTATTCGTTAGCCTGGATTAAATGCAGCCTCATTGGAGATGTACTGTGTGATACTGTACTCCCTGTACTGGGCACTGAGCCCTCACCTTGAGTACTGGGGGCAGTTCTGGGCCCCTTGCTTCAAGAAAGAGATTGAGGTACAGGAGCAGGTCCAGAGGAGCAATGAAGCTGGGGAAGGGACTGGAGTGAAAGTCCAGTGAGGAGAGGNTTCACTTGAGGTATGTGTGACTTCTAGAAATAGCAGTGAAGTTCATGAACTATTTTAATATGACAGTAGTAGGAGAAATATCATTATGAATAAGGAACTGTGTACAGGACAGCATCACCCCACTGTGGAAAATGGTATTCGTTAGCCTGGATTAAATGCAGCCTCATTGGAGATGTACTGTGTGATACTGTACTCCCTGTACTGGGCACTGAGCCCTCACCTTGAGTACTGGGGGCAGTTCTGGGCCCCTTGCTTCAAGAAAGAGATTGAGGTACAGGAGCAGGTCCAGAGGAGCAATGAAGCTGGGGAAGGGACTGGAGTGAAAGTCCAGTGAGGAGAGGCTGAAGGAGCTGGGGTTTAGTGTGGAAAAGAGAAGATTCAGGGGGGGACCTTATCAGTCTGAAGGGAAGTTGTAGACGGGTGCAGGTTGAGCTCTTCTCCCAGGCAGCTAGTGACAGGATGAGAGGACAGGGCCTGGAGCTGCCAGGGGAGGGTTAGGTTGGATGTTAGGAAGCCCTTCCTCACAGAAAGGGTGCTCAGAGCCTGGAATGGACTGCCTGGAGTGGTGCTGGAGTCCCCATTGCTGGAGGTGTTTAAGACAAGACAGGACATGGCACTTAGTGCCATGGTCTAGCTTATTGTGGTGGCGTTGGGTCATCGGCTGGGCTTTGTGATCTTGGAGGTCTTCTCCAGCCTCAATAATTCTGTGATATCACTCATTAATACTTTGCTAACATTGCCCAGATGGTTTATATGGCAGCTGATCAGTTAATGTAGGAGGAAAACAGGCAGTTCATGCTAAATACACTACAGATCATATTTTATTGACTGTAGTAAATGCTTTGGGATATGGATTTGTCCTAGCATATATTACAAGATTTTACTACAGTGACTGTTAGAGTGCTGCTCAGCAATAGACGTGGTGACAAATAACTGGCTAAGAAAGGTTCCTTCCTCAGTCACTCGCTTCCAAGGCATTTTTGTACAAGCAACATTGCATTTCCAAGTGAAGTTACTGATACCAGAATGAAAGGTGGCAGCTGTTTAGCATTTCAAATGCTGTGCCTGACAGAGCGAACAGGCAGTGCGTTTGAACGTTACAGAAAATTTTTGGAGGTGGATAAAAGGGCTCAGAATTGATTCCTCACACTTGATTCCTACTCACTTTGCTGGACCTGCCCATATAGCATAAGGTGCCCTGGGCGTCTTTGTGTCTTCTCCCTCCCCAGTTTGGTTTTCTCCTGGATTTCCACAATCCGCTTTTTAAGGTTCTGTCAAGACACTGTTTTCTCTTGTAGAATCATAGAATGGGCAGGGTGGGAAGGGACCTAAAAGGTTGTCTAGTTCCAACCCCCCTGCACAGGCAGGAACACCATCACTAGATCACATTACTCAGGGTCCCATCCAGCCTGACCTTGAACACTTGCAGGGATGGGGCAGCCAAAACTTCCCTGGGCAACCTGTTCCAGCATCTGAGCACCCTCAGAGGAAAGAATTGCTTCCTAATGTTCAACCTCAGTCTCCCCCCTTCAAATCTGTAACCTTTTGCCTTTGTTCTCTCACTACCACCCGTGTCAAAAGCTTTCTTGTAGCCCCCTTCAACTATTGGAAAGCTGTTAGAAGGTCATCTGGGAGCCTCCTCTTCTCCAAGCTGAACAACCCCAACTTGCTCAGCCTGTCCTCACAGGGGAGGTACTCCATCTATCATTTGAGTTGCTCTCCTCTGCACACATTCCAGGAGCTCTCTGTCCTCCTTATGTTGGGGACTTACAATGAGTTGAAGAAGCTTATCAAGCTCTTATGGATTTACCCTCAAAGTGAGAGCTGTGTACAGGGAGATGTGGTTAGAAAGAGCGAGTTTTGCTGGGATGGTACTGGGAAGATGGAGCAAGGCAGCTGAAGGGGAACTCAGACTAATATGACAATCTCATCAGGAGAAGAATGTGATTAAGATGTCTTCAGTTATTAAGCTGTCTTCAGTCCCACAATGCTGAACGGAGAAGTTTCCCAAAGTAGGGATTTTGGGAGAGCTAAACTGAGACAAAGCTGCTCGTATTGCTGGAATGTCTAATTCAGTTGTTTTCTCTGTTTAGATGAGAGTCACATGTGTCTGTATTAATTTCCTCAGGGTGTCTTAAGGAATTGTATTCAATATATAAAGGAATTTTGCTTTTATTTGCAATGTTCTTATGTTAAAACAATTGAAAATACACTTGTTAAATATTTGCAGACATACTGACAAACCATGGCTACTTTCATTTGCCTTTGACATATTCCTGTATTGTAGGCAGATTATGGTATCAAAAGATAAGAAATCACTTCCTAATTAAATTCTTGGTTGATATCTCAGGGGGTTGAAATTCCTCTGGGTTTCCCCACCATCACCTTTGAAGATAAGACCATATTTGTCGTGTTTTCCATGATTCTAAAGTAATTTCTCCTCTGGTGACCTAAGAAGCTGATAAAAAAGGTCCTCTGTTTATGAGCCAGGAAACATATTTAAGAGTTTATATATGCAGTTTTCCTTCTCTTGTTTTTTTCTGTAGAATGGGCAACGTTACAGCCTTTCAGAATATCCAAGCATTTATATCCAGTTGCATAAGACTGCCTTTGTATTGTTTGAAGCTTTTCTAAAGCAGCCATAATTTTAAGGAAAAAGTGAGCGATTCAGTTTGAATCAGATTTGAAAAGTCTGAGGATTTTTATACAGAATCACAGGATTATTTTTGGAGAAGAGGAGGCTGATGGGGGGGCCTCCTTCCCTCTACAGTTACTTGAGGAGAGGCCATGGAGAGGTGGGTGTTGGCCTCTTCTCCTTGGTGACTGCTGGCAGAAGCAGGGGCCATGGTCTGAAGTTGAGGCAGGGGAGGGTTAGATTGCATCTGAGGAAGAAACTCTTGCCAGCAAGAGTGGTTGGGCACTGGAAGGGAGGTGGTGGAGTCCCCCTGCCTGGAGGTGTTGAAGAACCGTGTAGCCATGGTGCTTCACACCCTGCTCGAGTGGCAGCAGGGAGGGGGTCAGGTTGTGTTTGTCAGTCTCTCAGGGACTGAGGGGTTTTGTTGGGGTGGGGATGGTTGGACTGGGTGATCTGGGAGCTGCTTTCCAATTAGGATTATTCTGAGCCTGGAAAAGACCTCTGAGAGATCATCAAGCTGTATTACTTTACATTTATTTATTACATTATACCAAATCTGTCCAACAGAAGACACATTTTCAGAAGAAACCAGCAGCTGTCAGAATTAAATGCAGAAGTGTTTATTTTTTATTTTCCAGTTGTTTAATCTTAGGTTATTTTTTTGCCTTAATTTCTGCTTAAAAGAATAGGAACCTCAGGTGGGATTCACGTAGAGTTCTATATTAAATCTGCCAGTATTAAGATCTCTATGTTTTATTGTGGTGTAACTGTGTTGTGAGTTGTTCTTTTAGGAAGCCAAACGGTAATAATACTCTGTAATTTCCCCCAAATCAATGTTTTTATGTGTTCTTCTCCTTTGTTGGAACACCACGATATTGGTCAGTGTTTCAAGAAGCATTTCGTTGCCCCAGTAGTGAATCAGGTGTTCTTCAAATAGCAAGAAATGCAGCCATAAGTTCTGGAAGCAGTCTGAGGATGGCTTTGATGCTACAGTGAACGGATACCAAGTTAAGGACCTTGTACAAGGCTCACCTTAGCTTCTTATTTTTGTGACTTAAACCGAACCCCTTTAACACAAAGGAAACAACTGAAAACCCCTAACACGTTATTTTTTTTACAGAAGAGGAGCAGCTTGTAATTAGAGTTAAAAAGGGCTTTGAATTCTGCACTAACTTATTCCTCTTCCTTGTCCTGACAGGTTTAATTATTCCTAAGTATCAGTGAGTAGACTGATGAGTAGCTCAGAAGTGACCAGCTCCACTGATGATGGGACAGTAGTAAAACTGTTGTTGCTGGTTTGTCTTCTGGTTTTTGTTGTGAATGGTACTAGTGAATTATTCTTCCTCAGGTAACCTGTGTTTTACTTAGTTGTAAATAAGTCATTCAGACATTTTCTTTGGATCCAATAGGTCTGTTTTTCAATTCCTCTGTGGTCATCTTGGCTTCAATTTAGAGAGTTTAAATCCATTTTACTGAGTGCAGTATTTCCTCTTAAAATTGTACTTCTAACTTACATTCTAACACAGTTTAAACTAAAATTGCCTCCCTCTGGTAGTATTTTCTTCTTTTGTAGATTCCTGGCTTGTTTTTCTAACTCCAAATAACACACTACACTTTTCCATATTGTCTCCATCAGTGTCATCGTCAGCATTGCTTTCTTCATTTTTGCTTCAAGAAATTCATCTTCTGTGTCACTGTCAGGCTACGGAGTAGCCAGTTTATACCAACAGCAACCCTGACCAAGCCCACAGCCTTCCAGAAGAATTGAACTAGTTTTCTGTTGCTTTGTAAACCTTTTTCATAGATGCACAGATTCACAGAATGGTTCAGGTTGGAAGGGACCCTAAAGATCATCTAGTTCCAACCCCCCTTGCCATGAGCAGGGACACCCCCCTCGCTAGATCAGGTTGTTCAAGGCCCCAGCCAATCTGGCCTTGAACACTTCCAGGGAGGGGGCAGCCACAACCTCCCTGGGCAACCTGGTCCAGTGTCTCAGCACCCTCGTTGTGAAGAGTTTCCTCCTGTCTTCCAAGTCTAAACCTCCTCTCTTCCAGCTGGAAACCATTCCCCCTGCTCCTACCACTCCAAGCCCTTGGAAACAGCCCCTCCCCAGCTTTCCTGTAGCCCCCTTCAGCTACTCGAAGGCTGCTCTAAGATCTTCCTGGAGTCTTCTCCAGGCTGAAGAGCCCCAACTTTCTCAGCCTGTCCCAGTAGAGAGGTGCTCCAGCCCTCCACTCATCCTCGTGGCCCTCCTCTGGACACATTGCAGCAGTTCAGAATCCTCGCTGTAGTTTTTTTCTACATTTTCTACATTTCTACATTTCTTCTGTGACCAACCTACTCCTGTGTGCTCCATCTCATCTGATGGATTCTGGTTGTGCACTGTTCTGCTCAGTTATGAATGTGTGAAGATGCTGATTACCAGTTTTACCTTTCCCAGGAGTCGAATTCTGCATAGCTGGGCAATAGCAGTTGATTTATAACAAGAGATGAGGAGGAGGACATAGAAAAGTGAGGTGGTATTTTACAAAAATGCTGGCTGAGTAGATGTGTGGTACTGGGAACAGTTCTGTGCCACGTGCTTCAAGAAAGCGATTGAGGAACTGGAGTGGCTCCAGCAGGGAGCAACAAGGTTGGTGAAGACACTAGAGAGAAAATTTTATGAACAGAGGCTGAGGGAGCTGGGGTTGTTTAGCCTGGAGAAGAAGAGTCTCAAGGGTGACCTTATTGCTCTCAGTAACGACCTGAAGGGTAGTTGTGAACAGGTGAGGTTCAGGCTCTTCTTCAGGCAACTAATGATAGGAGGGCAGGGCATGAAGCTGCACCAGGGGAGGGTTAGGTTGGGTGTTAGGAAGTTCTTTCCGCATGGAAAGGGTCTTCAGACACTGGAGTGGACTACCTAGAGGGGTGGTGGAGTCCCTATCCCTGGAGGTATTTAAGAAAAGAATGGATGTTTACCTCAGTGCCCTGGTCTAGATTATTGTGGTGATGTCAGGTCATGGGCTGGGCTGGATGAGCTTAGAGGTCTTTTCTAGCCTAAACAATTCTGTGATTCTGTGATGTGGAAAATGACCCTTGCATAGTGGAAGACCAAAATAGAATCAGAAAAGTTGATGTGCTTGAGATTTTATGAACTTGTCTCATGGTAAAGAGACTTTAATCCAAGTTGTTTTGTCCTTGTAACAGAAGCGACTGAATTACAAGCGAACTCAGCGTTAACGAGTCTAGCAGATGCATTAAAGCTGTGCAAAAGTACTACCTCGTGTGTACTCTAAACTCACCTTGTGCTCCCCACTGTGTGAAACACTGTCTCCTACTTGAAAGCTTTGTCATTAGTACAGCTGAAAGAGAAAATTACAGTGGTTGGTCTGAAGAGCAGTTTTCTCAAAGAGGTGGTGTTCTGATGTTCAGAAAAAAACCCAGCAGCCTAATCCGGCACCTGGGCACCCATCGACAGGAGAAAACTCCTCAGAGACACAGACTACTGAACTGAAATAGTAGTGTGTTATTGTTCTCCTTGTTTACACTGAAAACATCTTTATAACAGTAAAGATTAGATAGTTCTGTTTGAATTATCAACCCTAGTCACTGCCGAAATGGTGTAGTTATGCACTGATAGGGTAGTTCCCACTGCTGAGAGGGGGTTAGTTTTCTAAAACCCCTCTTAAAGTAAACCCTTCATGAAGTTTATGGGGGAGCTTTTACTTCACATGTTGCTTACTCTTAGTAGTAATTCCTGAGAGTATTTTTTCACCAAAGAGAATATATGAAAATCCTTTGTGCTCCTCTTAATACCTCGAGTCTTTCATTATTTCTTCTGTTGTCAGTGGGGGCTGCAATGGATGGAACTCATCTAAGATGTTAACAGTGGACATGACTGTGGTGCAGGTTATTTTGATCTGTTGTTACGTGGTGGGGCAATCATTGATGATACGAACAAGGTAGTATTTGCAGGATGCTTATAAAAAGAGCCTCACGTGAGAACCGTAGTCAGTTTTTGCTCACCGAGCCCATTATTCTTAGTTTCCAAGTTTCAGCCAGCTGCCTGTGTCGTTGATCTGTTCCAGTGTTGGCCAGATGAAATCTTTGTGTATAAAGGCATTGTGCTCCTACAAGGGTTTTTTTTCCCTGTAATTCGATAGCTGAACTATCAGCTTGTGCTTTATACTGGTGTGTACTGGCTTGAAGATGTGTAACCTGATCTGTCCGTCTGAATTTGTAGCTGTACTGGGGGGCATGTGCTGCCTGTTCTGCTCTGCTCTGCTTTTGTCTCCATTGTTTTCACTGTTGTAATGATTCCCTGTGGTCCATGAACATTAAGGTCCATGTGAGGTCAACCGTACCTTGCAGATAGTGACAATGGTGCAAATAATGACAAATACGGGGGGGTCACACAGTGTTTCCTGTATTTCATTTCAAGGCTAGTGATTTGTGATCAGCCTGCAAGGATGCTGCACGTAGTTAGATTACGTTCAGATTGCAATCCCTGAAATTCTCCTGCTCACAGCCTCTTGTTTTATGTTGTTTAAATACTTCCTGTAAAAGGAGTGTGTTTGGGGATCCTCCTGTCTCAGATTTTGTCGTGCCCATGCTTTGCACATACTTTATGTCACTACTTTAATAAGTGAGGGTTTACAAAGCTGTTTAACCACTGCCTGAACTTGGGTAGTGTCAGAAGGAAGTGAGTGCAGCTCAACAATCGTGTTAGGAACACTGTTAATGACTGGGAGAGCCCATGGAGGGAATACCGAGTATTTTCCTCTGAGGTTCCAAAACCAAAAGGTGCTCTAAGCTGGAAGTACCTTTTGCAAAGCAGGAAGTGCTGTATAGAGATGGGTGATTGTAAGCCCAAAGCATTTCTGTCTCTGGCAGCTGATGCTAAGGAGTACTTTAATAATACTTGTGACAGTGCTCAAAGGTACAAGGTGGGCTAGGTATTCTGAAAAGAAAGAGAAAACTTCAGCAACAAAACTGTTTCTGCAGCGTTTTTGTCAACCTGTTCTAAGCTGTGATATTGTAAGCCACTGCTTGTACTCTGATGGACTGCTGTAGGCCCAGTTCTCAAGCCTGTCAAGATCCCTCTAGAGGGCCTCCCTTCCCTCCAGTGTGTTGACCACACCACACAGCTTGGTGTCACCAGCAGACTTACAGAGGGTGAATTCAGTGCCACTGTCCATGTCACCAACAAGGATGTTAGACAATGCTGGACACAAAACAGACCCCTGAGGACCACCACTCGTAACCTATCTCCACTTGAACATCGAGCTGTTGATCACAACACATTGAGTGTGACCATCCAGCCAATTCCTTGTCCACCACATGACCCATCTGTCAGAACCATTCTAACTCTATTTTAACTCCAAGGATGTCATGTGGGACAGTGTCACATGCCTTGCACAAGTCCAGGTAGATTTCATCAGTTGCTCTGTCCTTATCCACCAAGGCAGTAACCTTTCTAATTGTTGAAGGCCACCAGGTTTGTCAGGCATGATCTGCCTTTAGTGGAGCTGTGTTGGCTGTCGTGTTCTGTAGATGCAGCACACAGGGAATCAAATCATTTCTCGAATAGAGAAGCTCCATGCATTTGTGCTTCAGTGCAGTACTTAATGAGATGGTTCAAAAGGACAGCAGATGTGCTCTGGAAAGCATAAAGAAGTGGGCTGAGCTCTTTGGTGCTGTGTTTGAAGATGTTTGTGTTAAGGTATTGTACACGGTTCAGTGTGTTGGGTAATTTCATGATGCATTTTTCTTCCTCTGCTTATCACAAGAGGACTTTGTAGAGTCATTGCACTTGAGTAAAGGCTGTTCATTGTTTTCTATCAACCAAGCCAAACAGGCCTTTAAAACGTATGTACCTGTGTTGTGGCTCACTAGGTGAGCTAAGCTGAGGTGGACTTCGGGGACATTTAGGGCAGTTTGCATATGAGAATTGAACTGAACACCAGAGGAAGATAATAACTCACAACGCTGTTTGAATCTGTCTTCCTTTATATTTTAAAAAGTGAGAACATTCACAACACCATCGAGTATCACTGCACTTTGGAAGTTCTTCAGGAACAGACCAGTGATTTTTGATAGAGAGGTAGAGGGTGGAGAGCAATCTCTGTCCTTTTCTCTCTCTTCCCTCTTTGCCTTTTCTCACTGGAATGATCCCACTGTATGGATGCAGTTTGCTGCTGGGAACTTCACCCACTGTGCCAGCTGCTGTGACAGATGTCATTTAGGGTGCTGAGACATCTGTTGTGGAAGCTTCATCAGCAACTGCATGTGGGTAGCCAACCCATCAAGGGTGATGGTTGAGAGAGATACAGCAATGGGTGAGGGAGGTGGAGATGCAGAGCTACCAAAAAGATACAGAGCAAAATAGAGCAGTGGCATAAAGTTAATGAAATGATGATGGTTTTAGTTGTTCTGCTACACACCATATTCTGTACTGGGGTACTGCTGTGGTACCAGCAGCAAAGTAATGCCTGTAGGCATGAGCAAACGCCTGTAGCAGCTATAAAACATTTAAGAGAATATTTAAACAATCACCAAAAGGCGTAATCTTGCATTGTTTCACTTCACTTGTATTCTTTTAATACGAGTTTTCCCTTGTTGTGGTTGGAATAACAGTAGCAGAAGGAATAGACGTTAATCTGGCTTCTCTGTAGTAGCTGCTGTTAGTGCCAACGCTTCTTCCTGACCCTGTAACTTTTGTGTTAAGAAGTGGGTGAGAGATCCTCTCACAATTAGTTGGTAGTCAGCAAAGCAAAGAGAATTCTCAAGCTGCCAGTGGAAAGAGTAGTGGAAGATAATGCGAACAGTTCATCTTAGCGACGTCGTAATGAAATTCAGTAGTACAAGAAAAAATCACATTTCCTTGTGTGTGAGCTTCTGCTGAGTTCTTTTTACACAGAAGTACTTTATTAAGTATCTCACTAAAACACCTTTATTTTTCCCCCGATACCTATATCAGGTTTGAGCTTCTCTTTTTTTAGTTCTGAGCATCTTAAAACTCAGTAAAATCTTAGGGAAAACACTGTGGTTCTCACCAGAATGGTTTAAAACAGTGTTTCTCTTAGCTTCTGGTCAGCGTCTCCTCTTTTCACTTAAGTCTCTGCTAGGAGAGGGCTAAAAGGACCAAATGAGGGAGTTTGAAGCTAAATGAGTTGCTTTATGTAGCCCGGCTACAACCAACAGTGTGATTTCCTTACCTGGCTCACTGCAGTGAAGCAGCTGCTGATTGAATTGCTCAAGGAGTTTGGAAGAAAAGGTGACCTCTGTCAGTTAGGGGAAGTAGATTTCTGTGGTGAGAACTTCTTTAAGTTGCTAAGTCCTTCCTTTCCTGTGACACAGAAGTCTATCTGCCTTCTCAGGAAGCTTCATTGAAAAGTAATTCCACTGCAGCATGAAGTCCTTCATTCAACAGATTACATAATCTCTGCTTTCACCCCCTCCTAAGCAGTTGTGGTTTTATGTCTTTCCTAGCATGATCGGCTAAAGTCTTGGTTGTCAGGAGACCTCTTTGCCCTGAGGGAGTTGGCTGTGTCTTACAATGACAGCTACTGTCAGCTGTACCTTGTGGAGGCTCCTGTCTTGGTGAATGAGAGGGGCATTTTAGCCTGCCCTCCTTTTTCCTCTTTGTTTTTCTCAGGGGGGCTCTCACTTGCAAAGCAGTGGATGCTGTTTGCAGTGTTACTGACAACTCTGCCAGTGTAGCAGAGCCATGCAGCAATGCCAACCTATGCAAAGTGTCAGGATTTATGTGTAAACATAAACAACCAGTTTTTTTCTCCCATTAAACACCAAACTACTGTTTCACATATATAAACAACATCAGTAGTAAGCATCTGCTGGTCATATATAATCGTTAAGAAAAGAAAGCCACAGTTCATAATACTGCCTCGTGCAGGTTATTATGCTTGCAGTATTCTTTTAATGCATGGGCTTGCAGCAGTGGATTTATTTCAACACCTGTAAATTTTAATGATGGGTATCTCCTCCAGATCCTGTTTGGATACTAAGGTAATACCAAGCATTGTAATTCCTCAGTGGTTATGAGCTCTGGAAGAAAAAGAGGCAACCAGAAATCACAGAATCACAGAATAATCCTGGCTGGAAAGAACCTCCTAGATCACCGAGTCCAGCCATCCCCACACCAACAAAAAACGTCAGTCCCTGAGACACTGACAGACAAAACCTGACCCCCTCCCTGCTGCCACTCAAGCAGGGCAGGAAGCACCATGGCTACATGGTTCTTCAACACCTCTAGGCAGGGGGACTCCACCACCTCCCTGGGAAGGCCCTGCCAGTGCCCAACCACTCTGGCTGCAAAGAATATCTTCCTCAGATCCAATCTGAACCTCCCCTGCCTCAACTTCAGACCAGTGCCCCTGCTTCTGTCAGCAGGCACCAAGGAGAAGAGGCCAACAGCCACCCCTCCACAACCTCCCTTCAGGGAGTTTGAGAGGGCAAGGAGATCCCCCCTCAGACTCCTCCACACAACCTGCCCTCAGCCTCTCTTCAGATGAATGGTTCTCTTAACCTCTCACAAGCTTGGTAGCTCTCCTCTGGACCTGATCCAGTGTCTCCCTGTCTTTCCTATCCTGAGGTGTCCAGAACTGAACACAGTACTTGATATGAGGCCTCACCAGATCTGAGTCCAAGGGCAGGAGACCTTCCCTTCTCCTGCTGCCCACACTCTTCCTGATCCAGGCCAGGATGCTGTTGATCTTGGCCTCCTGGGCACCCTGCTGGCTACTATGAAGCTGGCTGTCTCCCAGCACCCCCAGGTCCTGTTCTGCTGGGTGGCTTTCAAGCCACTCATCCCCATGCCTCCTCACAGTGGAGATGAAAACTTGGATGATATCTGTAACCAGAGTTAAGGAGCTCTGTTCAGAAGTCTAATGCGATACATCTGCACAGACTGCTAAGAAAATTTATTGTTATTTTAGTATTTACTGCATTTGTAATGCTCTTGTAGGATAAGTAACCAGATTTACATTTCAGCTTACATGTGGATTTAATAGTTTGAGATGTTGGTGCTTTCGTTTGCGACGTTACGTTTCAAGTATGTTTCTAATTCTGCGTTTTCAGTGTGTCCTGATTTGAACAGTTCACAGCTACTTCACAGTTAGTCATCACATTTATGAGGATGGACGGTTGGTATCGTACTGGTTGAAGTGATTCTGGTCTGAGGAGTTTGCAGGGTGCGACAGGCTACAACTTTTGCTTGAAGTGGCTTAACCTGATTTAGGCAGGCGTGAACCAACCTCAGCTGCCTGCTCCTGCCCCTGTGCAGTCCCTGGGAGGGGAAAGCAGTTGTTTTCAGATGGAGCAGGTCTAGCATTTGTTCTTCTGTGTTATCTTTGTGCCTGCATAAAGCACGTGCCAGTAATCAGTGAGTAAAGTTCTGTAGTGGAGGAGCTGTGACTACATAAATTGAGAGTAATTTAGTCTCAGCCTAAACTGAGAGCATGGCCCACTGATGAGCAGACCCACACAGCAAAACATGTAGGTGTCATGTCCATCAGCCTGTAGTAGTGCCAAACGTTTCTCGAGGGTCTGTGTGTAGGCTTGACTCTGTATTCCGAAGCACTGTGTGTTATTTAGGGTGTCAGTTGATACGAAGTCACTTTATTCTGCCTGTTCTTACCTCACATCTAACCTGCCTGTATGCAGTACGTACCTTAACTGGGACTAAGCAGTTTTATTGAAAGACAGCAGACTTAAGGGGAGGAGATGACTTCCATGTGCAGTCAGAGAGTTCTTGTGGTAGTGATGGTGCTGATGCTGGCCTCTGTCTCTCCCACTCACCTGCCAGGTTCAGTGTATCTTAATTTCCTTTGAGATAGGTAGTTTTGTTGAAAGCAGGCAGTAAGTTCTAGAGGTGCAGACGATTGACAAAAACCCTCTCATTTCTTTAGGAAACAAAAACTAAAAAGCACAGGAATGTTGTGTTCTGTGCAAGTTTATTAATTGCCCGGAGTTAACTTCCCTGCTCAGTAAAAGGTAATGAAGTGTAGAACAGCTGAGGTTTCTGGGTTTAAGAACTGAAAATCGCTTCAGCTGATGGCAGAAAGCTGGCACCAGTAGATTTTATATGAAATAAAATTTCAGCTTAACATGTTGGGAAGAAAATTATGCCCTAATAAAAATCTACAGTGTCTGAAGTTGGATTAGGAACCTTTATATCGCTTGAGGGTAATGAAAAAACACCAGAGAAAAGTTTGACTTCTCCAGGACTGGGTTGTTTGAGTGCAGGAAATTTATAGCTTCAGTCACGCTGATAGGAAAATTGTGAATGCTAAGGGAAAGGAAAATGAGCCAAAGCAACCAAATAACTCATGCAAGAGACTCATGCAATGATAAAATCAGGAATAAACATTAGTATTTATCCTTAAAAGTTAGGTTTAGGAATTGAACGGTAATTAGATCAGCTCAGGGATGTGCCAGCGCTGGGTTTTTAATTGCTGTCACTTAGATGCATTCCCTAGGTGTGAAACATTGGATTGCACTCCAGAGTTGTAAGGAGGGGAAGGTGAAATAACTGCTAAATCCCCATAGAAACCCTGAAAATACCCCAGATGAACACAAGCCAGCACAAAGTAAATGAAACAGTATCCACATTACTTTTGTCAAGTCGTTTGAACAGAAACAGATGGGTGCAGACCACACAGTCAAAGCGAGTTAATCATTGAGATGCTTGTTAGAGGTTACTAGGAACATTTGCATCTCTAAACCCAGTAATTATGCAAGTGGTTGCAAGATGAAGTAATTGTTCTTCAGTGCAAATCAGCTTTTGAAATGTGTTTTCATTTTGAATTTTACTGCCACATCTCTGATTGAATTCTAATTGTATTACTTTGATGCTGTTCTATTCATAAAAGCCCTAGGTTCCTGTACTGGTCTATACCACTGTTGGCCTCGTACGAGTTAGAGACTGATCATGTCTAAAACCCGGAGCATCTCGAACTATTCCAGTTTCCAGTTGCCTGAGCATGGTAAAGGGTTGCATGTGACTGTGTGACTCCGCTTCATGTCTAATCACTCACACAGCAGGAAGGTTTCGAGGTTCTGCCTTGTTGTCCATCTGTCTTACTCTTGGTTCTCGGACAGACACAGTGTGGGTATTTAAACAGAGCTGGACACACACTTCTACTGACTGTTAAATGGTTTGAATTTATTATATAGAAAATGTTCTAGATTCCTGTTTTTGAAAAGCTCTACCTACAGAGGCTTTCTGGTTCAGAGGTAATAGGAAACCTTTGAATATAGGGACTAGCTTTTTGATCTAAGTGTTATTTTCATGTGATATGTTTTCATTAGTCACATGCTTGACTTTCCGAAGCTTGTAGGGAGATTTTCATTGTGGCAGCTTCATTTGTGACTGTTGGGAAAATACAATCAACATAGCTGCAAATACTACCTGGTAATCAGAAATTAACTATAACATCTGCTGAATGGCTGTTAGTTATTCCCTTCAAAAGCTGCAAAATGGTTTTAAGCTAGAGAAGTCATCGAAGTTCATCTTCACACAGTCAAGTCTAATGTAGCAAGAGTTGTCCTGCTGAGGGCTTGCAGATTTTCTCAAGAAGCCTCTAAAACCAAAGCAAATCTAGGAAACCAAAGCCACTGAACATCCAGCAGCCTGAGTATTAAAGTCATGTTTGAGTATTAAAGTCTTGCTTAAAGCCGAGCAGTGTCAGGAAGTGAGAAACAAGCTGAAGATGTGGCAGAGCTTTAAGAAAGGCTGTTTCATGGCTCTAGTACCTGAAGAATTGTAGTGATAGGATGAGGGGAAATGGTTTTAAGCTAGAAGAGGGTAGATGTAGGTTAGATATTAGGTGGCAATACTTTATAGTGAGGAGAGTGAGACACTGGAACAAGTTGCCCAGGGAGGTTGTGAATGCCTCCTCCCTGGAAGTGTTCAAGGCCAGGCTGGATGGAGCCTTGAGCACCCTGGTCTAGTGGGGGGTGTCTCTGCCCATGACAGGGGAGTTGGAAGAAGCCAATCTTTAAGATCCCTTCCAACCCAGACCATTCTATGATTCTATGTTGTAAATCTGTTTGTCATGGACAAATATAGGACAAATGGGAAAGGACAAAAGTTCTTTGAGCAAACAAATTAGGATGCTAAAGTGCTTGGCTACTGTTTGGAGTTCAGGAACTAAGAAAACCAATGGTTGAATTTTCTGGTTTATTCTTTATTATTTTCTTCATTGTCTTCTAACACCTGGCAGGTGCTCCCTGTCTTGGCTCAGCTATCTTCTGTGTTTGCCAGTTGTAATCACTTAATCGTGATCAGATGACAGCGCTTTATCATGAATCTACATAATCTCTTGTTTAATAACACAGAGTAGTGTTTCTTTTGATCTTATCTGTGTAGAGATTGCGTGAGGGTTGCTGGAAGAAGAAAAGGAGGAGCGTCTAACAACTGAAGTGGTGTAGGTGTAGCTGAATTGGCCAAGAGCCCAATAAGAACAGATAATTTGTTGTATTTTCTCAGTCTGTAGATTTTGAAGCAGCAGCAGTCTTGCATTGCTCCCTAAGCTACCTTATTTCACCTAGAAAAATAATCATTGCACGGATGACCAAGATGAGGATGAGTTTTAGCCAGGAATTTGGTAGCTCATGAAATGATTCCCAAATACAGTGGATTTCAAGTGAAGGTTTTGATTTAACCAGATTTACAGCAGGGAGAAGGTTGGACATTGCATAACTTGAAATGTGAAGAGAGAAAAACTCTAAAACCTTTTAGAGTTTCCAGTTTGCATGTGTCCTGACCTTTAGTTCCATACAGGTGAAGATGTAGCTGTTGTAGGTGAGGACTGCCATTCAGTGATTCAGTTATTACAGTACTGTGCTAACTTTGTGCCTGGGGCATTACACACTAATAGAAAATAACTACTTAGGTTAGTAAGAGTCTTCCTCAGGTCTGATTTTAGGGGGTGGAATGTGATGAAACATGGCATCTACTTTCACATACCTCAAGTCATAAAAAAGAAGTTATCTCATTGAATTAATCAGAAACATTCTGTGGTTTCCATCCCATTTAACTACTTCAAAATTATGGGCAGTTTCATACCTTTTAACCAGATGACTGGTTAAGAAAAGCATATACGTTGGACACAGACAGGTCATGATTAGGACACACAGCTTACATTAATGTAATGTTCCCCCTCTGCTCTGCCCTGGTGACACCACATCTGGAGTATGATTTCTATTTGTGGGCTCCTCAGGTCCAGAATGACAGAACTGCTTGAGAGGGTACAGCTCAGAGCCATAAAGAGGATGAAGGGAGTGGAACATCTTCCTGGTGAGGAAAGGCTGAGGGAGCTGGATCTCGAGCTTGGAGCCAGAGGGGTCACCTCATTCATGTTGATCAATTAGGAAAGGGTGGGTATTGGGGAAAGCAGCCAGCTCAGTGGCATCCAGTGATAGGACCAGGGGCACAGGGTGTCAACTGGAACTAAGGAGATTCCACATCAAGATGAGAAGAAACTTCTTCCCGGTGAGGGTGCCAGAGCACTGGAACAGGCTGTCCAAGGGGGTTGTGCAGTCTCCTTCTCTGGAGACATTTAAAACCCAACTGGACCTGTTCCTGTGCGACTGGATCTAGGGAATCCTGCTGTGGCAGGGAGATTGGACTGGATGATCTTTTGAGGTCCCTTCCAATCTCTAACAGTCTGTGATTCTGTGTAGTGTACAGGTAGAAGAGAGAGCTACCATGCACATCTCCTTGGAGAATACAGCCATTAGGTTAATCTGCAGGTCTATTTCCATCCTTTTCAAATGATTTTATTAGAAGGGAGCTTGTTAAGCAAGAATCTTAGTGATAGATAAGAGCTGTAGAATGCATTTTTATGGCCTGAAACAAAATGTAGGAACCGCTAGCAACAGCTGACAAATGGCTGTGATTCGAAGCTGTATATAGTTGTAATGCTGTTTGGGTAGCTCTGGGGGTTTCTGTATATTGAAATCACAAAACACTTGTGAAACTGAACATCTGTATTAAAAAGCAGTCGTTATGAGAATGCAAACTCAATAAGTATTAAATCATGATTGCTGTGGCTGTGCTTGTACAACTCTGTAATAATTGATTCATGTTAAAATGTGTAAAAGTGAATTAAATTTCTCCTTTTTGTGGTTTCAGAAGATACTGGCTCAAGTAATCGTTACTGGAGCGACTCAGTAGTGTCTTTTTCCTACTGGATTTGTTATTTTCTAGTTTTACCAGTAAAAGTTTCCTCAGACAGACCTTAGTCACACAGCCTTCAATGAACAAGGAGTAGTCACTTCATACTGTACCATAAAGTGTCAGTACATAGCTCTCACGAACACTGTGTTTGGTCAGGGTGATGGTTTTCAGGCTTGGTGAATACACTTGAAGTTGAGTGTTACGTGGCAGTGGTTGAAACAGCCTGGGACCTTTCAAGAGCTCTGTTTAACACTATTCAGTGTTGAACAGTCTAAATTCTTCTGCCTGCTGGTACCATCGATCTGTCCCTTCTCCCTCCTCCTGTCTTCATTTACAGAGATTATGTCTGTCTCCAGTGCTTTTCCATTTAGCCATGAGGTCTGTTTTACTTCAGCCTGTGTAACTTCAGTGCTTTCTTCTGACTGTATGGGAGAACCAGCAGGCTCTGATCAGGACTTGTTTTACCCCAGGAGATCTGCCTATAATGAAAATTCATAGGGAAAATTCACATAAATTCACATAACTTTAGGATTAGGTAATATGCCCAAAAAGTTTGAATACACAAGGCTCGAGAGTAGTTTAAAGCTTTGTCAGTGTTATTTTTCCTTTCTCTGCTCCAAGATTTCTATCTGGCTGTGAGGGACTAGTAATTTGTGAGCTGCTGCTGGTGTTTCTGGGACTGCTTGGTAACCACTTCCAGCCAAAGCCTTTTGTTTTCTGCTCAGAACAGGGAACGGGTCCAGAGCAGAGTGACCGAGCTCGTGAGGGGTTTAGAGAACCAGTAGTCTGAGGAGAGGCTGATGGGGCTGGGCAGGTTTAGTTGGGAGGAGGCTGAGGGGATCTCAGTGCCCTGTATAACTACCTGAAGGGAGGTTGTAGAGAGGTGGCTGTTGGCTTCTTCTCTCCTTGGTGACTGCTGACAGAAGCAGGGGCACTGGTCTGAAGTTGAGGCAGGGGAGGGTTAGATTGGATCTGAGGCAGAGATTCTCTGCCAGAGTGGTTGGGCACTGGCAGGGCCTTCCCAGGGAGGTGGTGGAGTCCCCCTGCCTGGAGGTGTTGAAGAACCGTGTAGCCATGGTGCTTCATATCCTGCTCAAGTGACAGCAGGGAGGGGGCCAGGTTGTGTTTGTCAGTCTCTCAAGGACTGAGGGGTTTTGTTGGGGTGGGGATGGTTGGACTGGGTGATCTAGAAGGTTCTTCAAACCAGGATTATGCTGTGGTTCTGTAATCTCTGTGGACGGCTGTCACTTTGTGATTCTGTTCATGCGAGGGCTGAGCTTTCTGAGGGAATAAAAAAAAGAGGTGGTTTTGCCAGTCACCGGAAAAAAGTGCCTCTTCAGTTTTGTCAGCAGCTTTGCTCTTTGTTTCCTTTGGTCTAGGACAGTAAAATACAGTCAATGACATTCCAGTGCTCGTTTTACACTCCAAATACCTGACTTGTCCTGGAGCACGGGGATTTTTTAGGCACATCTTTAAGAATGATCAAATATTGAGGATGTATCATCGTCGTTACCAACACGCAGGTTGTCTGCTGCTTGTGCAGCTGGAAGTCCCGCAGGCTGTGTGTTGCCAAGCACAATTTGTTGACCACATATCATAAATCAAAACGTGACAGACTCTGCAAGAAAAATCCCGAAGGAGACTTCCTGCTCCTTAGATTAAGCAGCTTAAATTCACTCAACATTTAGAATTACATTTCTGTAGGCCATAGTATTTTTCTCTCTTTTCAGTATAGTCATTTTAAAATCTGAAATAGCTGTTGCATCTGTACTGAGGATGCAACAGAAAAAGTATCTCCAGAATGAGTAAAAGGCGAAGAGGCTTAGTTTGACAGTAACTTAGTTCTCAAAGTGTTGGCCATTTGCCTTCTGTTTCTTGGTGCTGTGATGGCAGTCACTAGGCTTTCCACGCTGGGCTGTGCATTTTGTGTCTTGCACTCCTTCAGTTCTTTAAATATTGGGAGAGACTGTCAAGTATGCCCCAAGAATTTGTAGAAGGTGTTGGGCTCTGCTGGTCTTAAGTGTCTCTGATTAGAGACATTCCACAATCTCACAGGCAACTTGTGCTGGTGCATCTCTACCCTGTAGAGAGAGCTCTCTGTTACTCCTGTACTGGGGGAGACAGATTTGCTAGTATATGATAATGACATGAAAATAGCTGTCATGTTTGTCATTATCACTCTTCAGTTTCCCAGCACTACACACCTGTTGTTTTAATTGTGTTCTTCCAGGCTGTCTTGGTTTGTCTGTGCTCTTCTTTAACAGTAGTGCTCACCACTGTTTTTTGGGGGGTTGCTAGCACCAGGTCGTTAGTGTAACCCTCTGCTATGTTGCACCTCCTCTGCTTCGAAAAGTCTGTAATACTTCCTAGTAATTCCCACAGAGCTTCAGTTCTGGTGCCTCTGACCTGTGAGCTGTGGAGTTTGCTACACGCTACTACTGGCCACACAGTTGTTTCTTGTCATGGTTTTTGTCTGTCTGATTTCTCCTGGTAACTACCTGACTCTTGTTTTTATTGAATTTAATGTTGACTTTGGGCACTTCAGCCACTTTATGTGAAGACCTGTTCTCTACAGGGTTTTGTGAGTTTGTGACATAAATCTCTGTTCCATCATTCAGATAATGGAGGAAAAAAAGACCCCTCTTTGGTGGCTGCTCTTGAAAAGCCTTTTAGTTTGATAATGAACTGCTAACAGTTTCCCTCTGTAGTGTTCTTGAGCAGCTCTGTGCCTGCTTACTTAACAAACGTAACTGTCACAGGGGTGCCTTAAAGTTCAGGTAAATTGCACCTGCTCCTTTCCTGAAGACACCAGTCAAAGAATAAAAGGTTCAATTTACTTTATATTATTACGTTGGTTGTTTATTGCAGTCTTGTTATCTAGATGTTTTATACAATGGCTGTGTCCAATATTTGATTTTAGTAATAGTTCTGGTTGTTTCAGTGCCTCTTTGACATCAGCTCAGTTCATAGATTCCTAGAATGGTTGAGATTGGAAGGGACCTTAAAGTTCCAACTCCCCTGTCATGGGCAGGAACACCCCCCACTAGACCAGGGTGCTCAAGGCTCCATCCAATCTGCCCTTGAACACTTCCAGGGAGGGGCCAGCCACAACCTCCCTGGGTAACCTGGTCCAGTGTCTCAGCACCCTCATCGTGAAGAACTTCCTCATGACTTCATGTCTAAATCCACCCTCTTCCAGCTTGATGATGACAGAAAGCTGGGGGGAGTGGTTGACACCCCAGAGGGCTGGGCAGCCATTCAGTGGGACCTGGACAGGCTGGAGAGTTGGGCAGGGAGGAACTGAATGAAATTCAGCCAGGGCTGTTGTGGCCTCGAAGATCACGACTAGGATCTGCTGGCCATAGTCACGTTATGAAGAATCCCTGAGGGGACATGGTCTGACGTGCAGAAAGAACTCCCCAAGACATGCAGGGGAAGCTGGCATCTGTAAAAGGACTGGAAGAGGGACTTTTCCACAAGTATCACGATGTAAAAGGGCCTCAGGAGCCCTACTGAGCTCTGTGGATAGAGGGGATAGTGGATTTTGTCCCAGGGCTCTCATCTGAAGGCCAAACCCAATGTGTTAGCTGTCTCCCATTTCTCTCAGAGTGTGTGTAATGGCATTTCTGGTTCTGTTTTGTTCTTTCTGGGGTTTTTTACTTATTTAGAGGTTTTTCCTTTTCTTCTTGGTTGTGGGTTCAATAAATTCTTTCTCTTTAGCAAAGCTGCTTCATTGCCTGTTGAATTCTCAGCGATTGCTGGTTGGCGTGCTTGGATTGCAGGCACCAACCCAGAAGCAATCTAGATTTTCATTCTAACTCAGGACATGTGGTCACAATGATGATCTGTAGGAAGATGGGATTATTCCAAGTGGCTTTAATACTAAGTAAAAGTCCTCTCAAACTTGATGGGAAGCAGTTAAGTAGAATCAAAAGCAGATAAGTAAAATCGCAGATGAAGTAGAAGCAGCTGTCTGTCCAGGCATCTTAAATAGTCTGCCTCTTAAACCAAACCCACTGATGTGATACTGAAATAAATCCCCAAAAACAAAGAGCAGCAAAATACCTTTCCATCTCCATTCAGTTGTTTTATTATTTTACAGTTACAGTTGTAAAATCTTCATGACCCAGAACATGCGGTAGTAGTGCGATGTTTTATGTGATAACACTCTTTCTCTTTTTTCCCCCAGGTCCTTTTGTTCTGCATCACAGCAGCTCTGTTCATGTTCTTTTTCAGGTATGTTGCTTGTAGATCTGTTTATAGTAAAGATATTTATGGTGAAGATGATTTTAAACAGCATTTCTAAAAGCTTACGTGATTTTTGGTGTTCATCTGAAAACTGTTCTCAACTCTCGCTTTTTGAATGCTTGCATGGTGTCAAAAATCCAGTGCTATCAACATAACTGGGGTAAAGAGAGAAATGCAGACTTAAAAATCATTAAATCTACTGGAGATTGCACTGCTGATGGAAGAGGCTTCATCTGATCGTTAGGAATCTGGACATCTAACATCCTGCTTTTCATGTGTGTTCTGAAATAGCAGGTGGGAATAGAGGTTTGAAGTCACTTACCTTGTCACTGGTTCCCTTTTAAACACCACACCTCTCAAATTTTGTCTCAAGCTGGAAAGCTGCTCAGTAAAGTGACCTTTGACTACAACCCTTTGACTTGGAATGCTCTGTGGCATGTAGCCACCCATGGCTCTTTGAGCTGTACGGTCCCCTGGTAATTGCAAAACTATGGAAGTTGCAGCTTGGTTTTTCTGTAATTCAGTGGAATTGCAGATTTCTTATGGCTATTGGCCAAGGAAAGTCTGTGGGTAGGGAAAGGCTGTTAAGTGAAAGCATCTACCACCCATTAAGACCTTTGCATCAGTCTTCTCTTGCTTCATTTTCTTCTGATTCAAAGGGTCATGGCTTAACAGCCTCGGAGAATTTGACCTGGGGATGAGTGACTTGAAAGTTACCCAGCAGAAAAGGACCTGGGGTGCTGGTAGACAGCTGGCTTCATCTGAGCCAGCAGGATGCCCAAGTGGCCAAGAACTCCAATAGCATCCTGACCTGGATCAGGAATAGTGTGGTCAGCAGGAGAAAGGAAGGTCTTGTGCCCCTGGACTCAGCCCTTGTGAGGCCTCATCTCAAGTACTGTGTTCAGTTCTGGGCCCCCCATGATAGGAAAGACATGGAGATGCTGGAATGGGTCCAGAGCAGAGCTACCAGGCTCAGGAGGGTTTAGAGAACCTGTCATGTGAAGAGAGGTGGTGGAGTCCCCATGCCTGGGGACAATCTCTTCGGTAATGAACCAGTGAGACAACATAGAAGTTAAATGGGAACTGGGTAGAGGACCAGAGCACAGATACTTTGGGTGAAACTTCCCTGACCTTACGCAGCAATGGTGACGGTCAGATGGCCTTCAGGCCACTTTCTCTTATGAAATCATTCTCTGCATGCCAAGGTTGATGGATGTCCTTTTAAGCAATTGACAGCAACATTTAATTCCTGTGCTCCTGGTGTTGTAAGAGAAGAACTAAAGCTCAGAACCAGGAGGTTATAGGTCCCGTAGTTTAATTCTCCAGAAAAAAAAAAAAGGAAATAATTTCTAAATGCAAACAAACCCAGTGAATTAGAGTTATGGAAGAATAATCAGCACAGACCAGTTTATTTTCTGTCTGAGTATAATCAGGTCGTGATGGGAATCATTAAGTAGAGATGGTCTGTGTTAAAATACCTCTTGGCCAGCGCAGGACGATACATGGACAGTTACTGTCAGAGGTTGATCGTTGGACAGAGGATGCCTTGACGGTGTTGACAAGCACCTACTGAGATCCTCCATGGGATAACGTTTTTATATTTAAAGGCAGGGTAAGGGTGGAAGTGGTGATTATGTGTGTAGGTAAAGCTGCTGGCTGAGAACTGCAGTTACACTGGCAAGCAGACTTGAAATTTATTCAGAAACAAACTGGAGATGCGAGCTGAAAAGCTACAAAGCTGTCAGTACTAAATGACGAGGTTGAGGGTAGTGTGTTTACAGGGAAGGAGCTCCGGAGGATCAAGTGGTTTGGGAGCAGTTTGCTGAAAAAAGCCTCACAGTCGCTGTCACATTCTGCCCGTTGAGTGTAGGTCGACCACGTCACCTTCCTGTGACAACAGAAACATCGTGGCAGGCAGTGCAGAGCTTCTGAGGTACAGAGAGTGGTCTTTTGATTGCCCTTTGAGAAGTTCTCCTCCTGTGAGCAGGAGTTGGGAAAACACAGTTATTTGAAAGCCTGGACAGTGATTGTTTAATTTTATTATTCATTTTTTTTAAAAAAAAGAAGAGCTGGAATAACTGTCTTAATGCACATAGCAGCCTTCTGAAAGAAGGGAGAGAGGAGATAATCTGTTCTCAGTGGCTGATAGGAAGGATAAAAGTTAACAGAGCAAGACATTTCGTCTTACAATATAAATTGAAATGCAGATTAATTCACTGAGGGAGAGGATCTTCAGAAAGAAGCAGTGAAAGGATTCCCTGCCAGGATTTGGGTTAGGGAAGCCAAAGTCTGGATAGAATTAAATCTGTCCAGGGATATAAAAAAATACTCTATAGGAACAGTGGTGAAAAAAGGAAACTAGGGAAAATGTGGATCCCCTCTGGCAGAAAACAGATGACCTGATAGGCTGGGATATGGAGACGGCTTCAGCGTTCACCACAAAGCTCTAAAACCCTGCCACAGAAGTCACAAAGGCTGGCACTGGGGGAAGAAAGTACTACCCATGGTAGAGACAGATCTGATTCGTGACTGTATAAAGAACTTGAAGATGCACAAGTCTGTGGGACATGATGGGTTTCACGCAAGGGTTCCAAGGGAACTGGTGGATGAAGTTGCCAAGCCTTTTTCCATCATATTTGAGAAATCAGGGCAGTTGAGTGGAGTTCCTGCCAACTGGGAAAGGGAAATACTGCATTCTGAAAAAGGGAACAAAAGGTGACCCAGGGAACTTCAGGCCAGTCAGTCTCACATCTGTGCCTGGCAAGGTTTTAGAGCAGAACCTTCTGGAAACAATTGTGAGGCACGTGGAAAATAAGGAGGTGATTTGTGATAGCCAGCACAGCTTCTCTAAGGACAGATTGTGGCTGTCATACCTGATGGCCTTCTAGAACAAGGTTACAGCATCGGTGGGCAGAGCAACTGCTGTCATCTACCTGGACTTGTGCAAAGCATTTGATGCTAACCTGCATGACCTCCTTGTCTCTAAAATAGACAGACATGGTTTTGACAGAGGGACCCACATGGTGGATGAGGAATTGGCCGGATAGTTACACTCAAGGACTCAAGATCAATGTGGAGATCAAGTAGGGATTGGTTAAGAGGCCGTGCAGTGGGACCTTTGCAGGACTGAGAACTTAGCCTGTGCAAAACACGTGAGGTTTGACAAGTCCGTGTGCAGGGTCTCACATCTGGGTTGGGGTAATGCAAAGCAGAAATACATGCTGGGTGGTGAATTGAGAGCAGTGCTGAGAAGAAGGACTTGAGGTTGTTGGCAGACGAGAAACTCAACGTGAGCTGACTGTAAGTGCAGCACAGAAGGTCAAGGGAGGTGATTTTCCCCTTCTCTTCTGCTCTCATGAGACCTCACTTGGAGTACAGCATTGAATTCTGGAGTCTCCAATACAAGAAGCACGTGAAACTGTTGGGATGAGTCCACAAGAGTGCCACAAGGATGATCAGAGGGCTGGAGAACCCCTCCTGTGAGGGAATTTGCGCTGTTCAGCCTGGAGAAGAGTGCAGGGAGACTCCATCTCTGCTTTTTAAACTTATCCCAACCTCATTTCACTGCTGGCTCATAAAGCTGATGCTGGCTACTGCACATCATGGTCTCAGCTGTGCAAGGAAAATGATCCAGCACAAAACCAAACAAAGCACAAATAGTGGGTAACTTTAATTAACCCTCAAGCTGCCATAAACGGGCTCAGAGAACCAAATAACCGTAGATTATGACAATGTTTATGAACCCTGAAAATAAAGACTACTTTGCTTTTATTGCCCATGACATTTGATTCCTAAGTGTCAGTTATTATGTGTTGGTAGCACAGAGGCAGACTTAATGTGGAAGATTTTAAGCTTCAAATAACACCATTCATATAGAACATAGCATGTTCTTTTGTGTTGTCATATGTGTTCTTTGGTGATGTCATATGACATCACGTATTCTTTCTTTTAATAGACGCTATTTTCAAGTGTCTCAGAGCAAAAGCACACGCCTCTTTAACCTTTCTATTTAAAAAGAGAAGGGTTTGTGTGGAATGAAGGTTACAGGTGGAAGGGTTCTCACTATACCATGATTTGTGACAGAGTCCTGGCACAGGCTGCCCAGAGAGGTTATGTAGTCTCCTTCTTTGGACACACTCAAAACCCACCCTGGATATGTTCCTTTGTGACCTCCTGTTGGTGATCCTGCTCTGGCAGAGGGGGTTGGACTAGATGATCTTTCCAGATCCCTTTGAACGCCTACCTTTCTGTGATGATTTCATGTCATGTTATTTAAGTTCAAATGATTCATGGTACTTTCTCTCCAGGAAGGAGTTTCAGAATGATTGAATAAATTAAAATGAGCAAGCTGGATGAATCTCATAGTACATAAACACTGTGAAATGCACTATAGTTAATGTATTTTAGTAGCATTTTGAATATTGCTCTGGGGGAGAGGAGCTTTAGGGGTGAGGCAATAGCTTTACTTTTATACGTATTTGAAGAAATAGACATAAGAGAAAACTTTAAATCTCTGCACAATAAATGAACACCTACATGTAAATCCTATCTGCAATAGAAGATCCAGCAATTTGGGTGAGGATATGTTGGCAGACGACAGCACGGGTTGCTATAGTAGTTAATCCTTAGACTATACACTGGCAGTTTATAGTAGGGATATGATAATTCATCTGCTGCAAACCCTTAGGAAGGATGGCTTTATGTACAAGCTGAAACCAGCTATTATGGGAAGCTGGAGGGTTCTGATGATTGATTGATCATAAGGTGAGGATGAAGTCTGCTGTCTAGGGAGAGAAATGTTAAAATGGTATTTTCTGAAGCAATCATTTCACACAAACAGAAGTTTTTGCAGTGGTTTTGTAAAGCAAAACACAGTGGTACTCACAGAATCACAGAATAATCTTGGTTGGAAAGAACCTCCTAGATCCTGGAGTCCAACCATCCCCACACCAACAAAAGACCTCAATACCTGAGAGAATGATAAACACAAACTAACCTTCTCCAGGCTGCCGCTCTAGCCTGGTGTGAAGCACCATGGCTACACGGTTCTTCAGTAACTCCAGGGCTGGGGATTCTACCACCTCCCTGGGTAGGCTGTTCCAGTGCATCCCTGGATGCATCTTTCTGCAAAGAATTTCTTCTTCAGATCTGATCTAAACTTCTCGTGCCTGGATTTCAGGCTTTCTTGGCCACCTGGGCACACTGCTGGCTCAGATGGAGCCGGCTGTCTCCTAGCACCCCCGAGTCCTTTTCTGCTGGGCAGCTTTCAAGCCACTCATCCCCCAGCCTGTAGCGGTGCTTGGGGCTGTTGTGACTGGGACTCATGACTGGGAGTTTGTGTAGCTCACAACAGAGAGCTGCTGGTCTCTCAGTGCTGCTTGTGTAACATCTAGCGATTGAAAATGGGTAATGAAAAAGATAATGAAAAGAATATCCAAGAAACACAGATGCACTGTGTTCTACTGCCGCTAAGATTGGATATTGCAGCTTGCTTAAAATTACTGCAAACTTCTAAGAAAGGCCCTTTTGTTTGCAGAGCCCTTCATTCTCTCTCATTAATGAAATTCTAGCCTTCCAAATTACAGCTATTTACTCCTTTCCCCGTGAAACACACATCCTGTAATTTTTCAGTACTTTCAACATGCTATTTCCAAGTGCCTTTCTTTCCTTCTCAGAATGTGTGGTACCAGTGTCGTATCAGTCGCTGATTTAATCATTAAGCTCCTTTTTCTACATAAGCAACTACTTTAAAGATATTTATGCCATTTAATTCTACTCTCTTTTTTACTCTCGGACAGGCAGGCTCAATCATCTGAGTTGTTATTACAAGGATTTCATCTCACATAAGCTTCCCCTTTCTTATAAAGACTATTTTCCAAGTCTTTCAAAGTGGCTGGAGAATTACAGGAGTATATTACAGGTCCTCTACTATGAAAGTCTGAGGTAATAAATCAGAAGAATAAACCAGATGAGGGTTTTTTTCCATGTTTCTATGTCTTTTTTCCTGTCCTTATATAAACATTTCAAAATTAGTGGTTCGGGTCATTGTTTTGGTAACTGTCAGGGAACTTGATTTCTGAGGTATTTTGAATGACCTGGTGAGCAGATGAAAACATTCCATCTCCTGAGAAAGCTATAAATACCACTTAGTTTTATTTAGTATAAGCAGAAGTGAAACATGGTATCGCAGGGGAGGGGGTAGCGGATGAGAAGATAACCTTGTAGGATGAGAAGATAACCTTATAGGTTAACTCTGACGCTTGTCTGGCAGAGCACTGCCTTTGGAGTTGCGTGGGCTTCATTCGGGTGCAGATATGGGTAGAAAGGTGGAGTGATCTTTCCTCTGTTTATATAACAAGATAATAAAAGACTTGATTTTTACTTCATTGTTCTCATAAAGCACTTCTTTAACCTTTCTCTCATGCTTTTTTATCAGACTTCCACTGCGTTTCACTTTCCTGTCCCTGAGAGGTTGCAGTGCCGTTTATTATTGGTTTGATTTTGGCTTGAAAGGATATTGCTGCCAGATTTTGCAGGGCTCTGATCTGAGCTCTCTACTGTATTCATGAAATAGAATCATAGAACCATTAGGGATTGGAAGGGAACTTGAAAGAGGGAGGAGTTTTATCTCTGCAGGATCACAGTCTAATCCTGGTTGGAAAGGACCTCCTAGATCACCCAGTCCAGCCATCCCCACACCAACAAAAAACCTCAAGACCTGAGAGACTGACAAACACAAACTGACCCCCTCCCTGCTGCCACTCTAGCCTGGCTTGAAGCACCATGGCTACATGGTTCGCAGCATCTCCAGGGATGGAGACTCCACCACCTCCCTTCCAATGCCTCCCCATTCCTTCTGCAAAGAATTTCTTCCTCAGATCCACTCTNCCTCATGAGCTTGCTCGCTCTCCTCTGGACCAGTTTCAGCATCTCCCTTGTCTTTCCTGTAATGAAGGGACCAGCACTGAACAAAGTACTTGAGATGAGGCTGCATGGGAGCACAAGAATTTCCCTTCTCCTGCTGACCATGCTATTCATAAGACAAATTGTTGCACAGCAGCCTCTGTCTCAAAAGTATTTAGTGGAGCTAAAGGTAACTGTCAGGCATTTATCTGAGGTACAAGAAGAGTATTAGGTATTCCTACAGGCAAGAAGAACATCTAGACTTAAAGGTATTACAAATAAACTATAGATTAGGGCACAAAATTGTGGTGCCCAGCAGGTTTGGGAGCTTCTTGTGACAGTATTCTTGCACCTCCTTTTAATCATCTGTGATGGATGCTGTAGGATACCCGTGAGCAATGCTTTTATATTTACAAACACAGATTGCTCTTTCTCACTTGTTAATTTGGGTCATGTGGGTAGAATGTAGTAGTAGTGGTATTCCTTAAAGGAAAAGAAGCAGGATCTGATTTCCAGTCTTGTATTAAAGGGAATGTTAGAGCGATTAGATCTTCAGCATGCCTCAGATGCCTGTTGCAAATAAGTTTGTTCAAGATTCACCCTCATTATTTAGGTTAGGAAACATGAGGAAGAAGATAGAAAAATCAAGAATCATGGAATCATAGAATCATCAGGGATTGGAAGGGAACTTGAAAGATCATCCAGTCCAATCCCCCTGCCACAGCAGGATCACCCAGACCAGGTCCAGGCGGGTTTAAAACATCTCCAGAAAAGGAGACTCCACAAACCCCCCAGTCCAACTGCAGTTTTTTGTGGGCTTGATTTATGTTGCAGTGCTCCCTCTTTCTAACTGATAATTGCAGACCAAACTTTACTTGCCTGAACCTAGGCAGAATGCAGCTAGAAATCCGGACAGAATACAGCTAGGCTAATGTACTTCCTTAAAGTTGCCCGGAAGTCTTATTAGGTAGGGATTAAGAATTCCAAGTGCTGATAGATCATGGAAGATGGTTTTTCCATTGGCTTATTTGTTCTACCTCAGGAACACAGTTTTTAGCTTTAACACAAAGCAAAAATACCTTGGGTAATCAAGTGGGAAAGGAAAGGGACACATGCAGACACATGTATTGACAGGTATGTATAGTACTGAGTTTTAAATAAACCTCAAACCAAAGCATATCTAGTACTGAGTCTAAAACGATTCCTGCTTCTGAGTTACCACCAAAGTCTTTGGATGGGAATGGCAGGAATGAAGACATCACAGAATTAATGCTTTCCTACCTGGAAAAACACTTTTGTTAAATATTTGAAAGCCTCCTTCTTAGTTCTAAATAAAATGATTTGAGCTCGTGCAGTAATACGAAGTACAGAAACGTCTGTGCACTTTGTATGCCTTTAGTTCCCTGTCAAGAGTAAAAAGATAAGCCATGAATACTTGGATGCAGCCTAGAGATGCATCTTAGGAACTGGGAAAGCAGTTTAAATTTGCTGTTACTGTAGTTTTGTCCTACAAAAAATACCCAGCCGAGTTATCATCAACTCCTTGCTGAATTCCACCTGGTAACACTCGATGTTCATCATTTTTTTTGCCAGTTTGGGAATAGCACTTATAAATTAGGCATCTGTCAGTGTTTTTCTGTTTACTAAGTTCTTTGCTGGTGCTGTGGAAATTTTCTTGAGGAAATATGCAAGAGCAATATACTAAGCTTACAGATTAGAACATAACGCTTGATGTTTGCCTTCAAATAGTCGTGTTGATTGCTTTGAAATGTTAGTAAAGCAGACTTGTTTTAGGATCTCAGGAGTGGAAGGGCTGCTTTCCTGAAAATACCCCTAGAGAAAACGTTTGGCATGTTGAAGATGATTGTTAATCACTTGATGCCTGTTGATTTACAGTTTCTTTGGAGTCGGTTTGTACTACATCAGTCTTTGCGCTCACTGGTTTGCTCTCAGCCGTGGTGTGGCTTTCACGCCAAGCCAAGCAGTGTTGTGAAGTCAGTGCCTGACAGAAGTTAGAGTGCACAGCCATGTATCACACAAAGAGCAAACCCAACCTCAGCGTCTCTATTACATGTTCAAAGGGATAAGCAGAAATATCTTTATCCTATCTTAAACACTCATTTTGATAGTAAGTTTTAGGAGGAGAGAAGTGTCTCTTAGAAATCAGAGCAGCTGTTACCTGTTCACGAGCTGTGCTGGCGCTCAGTGCCCATCTGCCTCCCCTGATCCCTGCCGACAGCTCTGCAGTCTCTCCTGGAAAGCCATCAAGATTACAGGAAAGATGAGACAAAGTCTACACCAGCAGCAGTGTTGCTGTCAGCGAAGGCAGATGATTTGTGTTGGTGTCGCTCTCCGTGTCGCGGTCAGTTGATGGCAGTTGAGGCTGCAGGCAGGGACAGGGCTAGGAGGAGACTGTGTCCAGGTGCTGTGTCCAGTAGGGAGCAGGATTCTCCTCTAAGTGCCTTTAAAAACGTTGTCTTCTTTGAGTCCCTCTCACCCCTTTGACTCTGAATGCTCTTGCGGATGACTGATGTGCAGTGTCAAATGCTGAAACTGTCTGCTTCCTCTTTACCTGCTGTGGTTATCAGATGTGCTGTTTGGCTGCAGAGGAAAAGAGAAACGTGAGGAGTATCCACAGTCAAGGAGTAAGAGGCCAGGCAGGAGAGGGTTTCCACCACCTATAAACCAGCTGTAACAAAAGGAGTTTAGAGAACCTGAGTGGTTGCATTAGTAGGACTGTAGCGAAGCTTTGTGTCTGGTTTTACTAAAGCTCTTGAGAAAGCACTGATCTAAACTCCAAAAGCATATGGGATGAGCCAAGTACCTAGTTTACAAGCCACCAGGTAATTTTTTTCCTTTTTCTATTCCCTGCTTCTTGGTCTAATAGATCACGTTACAAGATTTTGCAGCACTCTGTGTCTTCTCAGGGTTTTATAAACCTAACTGTTACCATTATGCTCAGCGATGGCCCAGAATAGAGGTGATCATTGTAGCTCTAGCTTTTTTTAAAAGAGTGCTGCCTCAAATGCCTTGAACACCCTGTCTTGCTGAAGGAGGTTTTCCAGTCCCAGTACATCCTGTTTTTCACTGTCTCTCAAGTGGAAAGGTGTTAGTGGATTGAAATGAGTAGATGAGTGTTTTGCTGTTGTATTATACTCTTCACACGTGCTCTGTTCTTGAAGATACAAGCCCCAGGTAGAGTAGGTTCCAGATGAGGGATGTTAACTGTGTGGGCTGAAGTTGGGCTGTTCTTCGATTATTTTTTCCCCTGATTAAGTCACACTGCTTCTGATTCTGCAGTAGGCAGACAGGCTGTCAGTGAGTGAGGGAAATTCAGTTCTTCCCAATCCCCATCTCTCCTAGCCTTTGCATTTGTAGTGTCTTTTCATGGAGAGATGCTGCTACATCTGTTCTTAGTAACACATGTCAAAAGCCGAGAAGATCCTCTCAGAAGAGGAAGGCTTGTCATTTGTGAGGCATCACCACTTTTAAACAGGAACAAACCCTTTATACACTGAACTCAGGTGGCTTTGCTGTTTCCCGTGGATTAAGTAGTATGAATGATTTGACAACCCTAGGGGAAGAAAAGAATCCATTTTGATGAAGTATCATGTGTTTTCCATTGCCACTTTGCATAGTACCCTTGTCAATTTGCGTGCTGTAGAACAACTGAGTTAGGTATTTTAGCACTGTGCATACCCTTTAAAATCTGTAACTAAAGAGCCAGTACAAAGAATTAGGGTTTTAGGAGTTCAAACTGAACACCAATCATTGCAAATAGTTCATTGCATTTGCTACTTCAGCAAGATTATGCTTTCACAGAAGATACTAACTGGGGTATAATATGAAGAGATGAAGCTTGCATGTCTGCGTTTGGTCACTTGTAGACATATGGTGCCGAGGCTGCTGGAATGTATTTAAACCTCTCCTTTGCAACAGTAAATCTTGTCCTCCTTTTAACAGATTACTTTACATGTAGTAGGATCCAGTTGCATGGCCTCCTCGAGAGGAAACGCGTCGCCTACAGACGAGCGGTACGAGAATTATGGCTGTACAATAGGGAGTATTTTTCCACCATGATCACTTTTCAGTGGAGATTCTTTTTCAGATACGTAACAGTGACTCAATGAACCAGGAAGGTGTTTACCTGCAAGGTGATCTGGTGGTAATGGGAGAACCTTTTGATGACTAAAATTTCAGGCGTCTCTGTACAGAGCCCATACCCAAAGGAAGAAAAAGAGGGTCTCCTCCCCTTCTCTAGGTTTTGTCTGCCAATCACAAAGGGCTTTTGTCCTGCAGTGTATTGATGTGTCTGGGCTTTGGCTGTTTATCATCTTCCTGTCATCCTTAAATGCTAAATAAAAGAAGGGAAATAGCTTCTGGTTCTCAGGCTTTAAGAATGAACTGGTTGTGGCTGCTGGGGGACCTTAGTGTCCCAGTCACTCTGGAATGCCTTCTGTGGGGGTACGATCTCTGGCAGTGCCACACATGACCCATGTGTCTCCCAGCTACTGAGGCTTGGGCCAGAACAAGGTTGTTATTACAAGACAGATGATGAGAAAGCAATCGAGCTTCACAGGTTTTATTTCTCTCTTTGATCCTGGCATTAAAGTGTCAAGGTCTGCGAGTGGAAGCATAGTGCAGACAAGATCTCCAGCTGCTTTAATCCCGCTGCTAAAAACATCTCTTCACAGGGTGTAGGGATTGGGTTTTATTTTTGCAGGATTTCCAAACTGTTAGATGTATTTTGCTGGTGTGTGTACATCACCAGGCGTTAGAGAAAGTTCTTTTTTTCCTTCCTTATTTGAAATACATCTTCTACAAGATTTTTCTTGCGGGTTGACTGTATAGTAAAAAATTGGCAGCTAATTAACCTCCCCTTTCGCGTACGTTGGAGGCACTTTCCATTCTACAGATGGAGTACTAAGGCTAAGGATTTAAGTCTTCTGCAGAAGGTCAGATACAAAAGCTGTGGTAGCGATTGCTTTGAGTCATGGAGTTTCAGTCCAGCTCTTAAATCACAAGGCATCTCTCCTGCATTCCTGTTACAGAATGTGATTTAGCTTTAGAAAGGGGCATGCTGCAGAGCTGCTGTCAGAGCACTAAGGTAGGAAGAGTATAGAAGCAGCTGTATAACGTGATAGAGTCCTGAGCCAGAGAAACTGCAGTGTTCTCCTGGGAAACTTTACACGACAATTAGGATTTGAGAGAGGTCCTTTTGTAATGTAGTGAAATCTAAGTTAATTTAATGCTTATGTACTCTTATTTCTCTTGGTTTCTTTGCTCTCCCAGCTCCTTGGCTTAGTTTCTTTTTCCCAACTGTTTCCTGTCAGTTCTTCCTGTTTTTTTTCTGCTGTTCTATTAAAAATAGTTATCTAGTTGTGCTGAGCTGGGGGATATGTCTGCATAGTTGCTTATTGAATTTAGAGAAACAAAATCCTCCTGACATTGAAGACAGATTCCTTTGAGTAGTACTTACAAACGGTTTAAGGACAAACTGTTTATTTACAAAATGCATCTCAGGAAAGAAGAGAAATAAATCATAATTCTTAGAGGATGGATCCAGTTTCGGAAATCTCTGCTTGTCATTTGAATGCTAACCTGTGTTTCATTTGATTGCCGCAATCCTTTGTGGAGAAACTGAGCTGTAGTTCCTGCAGACACCATCGTGGTAATGAAATACAAGTCCTAGACTGGTAATTCACACTCATCACGTGTTTCTCATTTGATAGTCGGGGCAGAAAATCTCCCTTTCATGAAAAGCAGAAGGCAATTGCATTGCATTAGAATCTACATGACTTGGCGTGTGTTTCATGCCAGGGTTGCACACAGATAGTTTACATGCAACTACTACACAGCTTGAATATATATTTGTAGTCTAAAGATTACAGCCCCAAATAGGCTTTTAACATACAACATTTATATTTCATTTTAGAAACGGGCATATTTTTAACTACAGGCATTGGAAATACTTGAAATTCTCTTCCTCTGAGCTAATTGCTGACTAGAATAGGAAAATAAGGGCTACTTTGTGGTTAGATGCTTGTGGTCTTTCTTTTGGCTTTTGGCCTTGAGATAAAATGTCAGGGAAAGCACACTGAGGGATAATGGTATCAATCAGGGTATCCTGGACATAATTTGAAGCCTGTCAAATGTCCGCTACTTCATAAACATTGAATTACATCATTCTTCATCCAGCCTTCTGCTCGGATGATACTTGGCTGGGAGAGTGCAAGTTGTGTCATAGCTGTCTTTCACAGGCATCCTTCAGTTCATAAACTCCCAGTTTCACCAGAAGAAGAAACTGCTGTGAGGAGCCAGCTGCTTCTGTGAAACCAAGACACTATGGGCCATTTCAAATCTTCTGAAGAATGAGGCGTTCTTTATTCTCTGTCTCATGTTTGATACGCTGACTAGAAACCGTACGGAGAGAAGGTTTCTTGTCTTGTAATTTTGAGCTTTATAGTGTGTGTTGCTACCTGCTTGAGTTTGTTTTCACTCTCTACAGCTCCCTGAAAGGACGTTGTACAGAGGTTGGTGCTGGTCTCTTCTCACAGGTCATTAGCAACAGAACTAGAGGGAAGGGCTTCAAGCTGCAACAGGAGAGGTTTAGACTGGACATCAGGAACCCGTTCTTCAATGAAAGAGTGGTCAAATACTGCAACAGGCTGCCCCGGGAGGTGGTTGAGTCATCACTCCTGGATGTGTTCAAGAGTCACTTAGTTGTGGCATTAGGGAACAGAGTTTGGGGATGAACTTGTAGTGTAGGGTTAATAGCTGGACTTGGTGATACAAAGGGTCTTTTCCAACCTGAATGATTCTGTGATAAGTGGCGAATGTAAAGGGAAAGTGCAGGAATAAGTTATTCAGGTTTCTTACCTAATATCCGTGCTTTAAACTTAATTTAAAAATGTAAAAATACTAGTTTTAAAAGTCACGTTAAAGCCATTTATTACACTTAATCCCTCTGCTTAAAGCGCCTTTGCAAGCAAATAGCATAGCAGCAGTTAATAAAAGTACTCTGGACACACCATCTGGCCCTCAGCTTTACAGATAACTCTGTGACTGATGAGCAAGGCTGCACGTACTGCGGCTTTGGTTAGGCTTTTGACACAGTTTCCCACACCATTCTTCTGGAAAAGCTTGTAATCAGGTAAAAGAAAAGAAAGCTTAATAAACTGGCATAGAGTGCTCCGTTCTGTAGCCCCCAAGAGAAGAAGGACATAGGGCTCCCAGAACAGGTCCAGAGGAGAGGAATTCAAATGATCAGAGGGCTGGAACATCTCCCCTATGAGGATAAACTGAGCAGGTTGGGGTTGTTCAGCCTGGAGAGGAGAAGGCTCCCAGGTGACTTTGTAGCAGCTTTCCCGTATCTGAAGGGGACTACAAGAAATCTGGAGAGGGGTTTTTGACACGGGTGGTAATGAGAGGACAAGGGGAAAGGGTTACAGACTTGAAGAAGGNTTTAATAATAAAAAAGTGCAAGGGAGGAAAACTGAGGGCTATTTGAATTTTCTTTTCAATTAAGTATTCTGCACTGTAATTCATTACAAGAGCTGGCAGCACTTGTCTAGATTTATTCTTTCTAAGATCTGATTTAAGTGGACTGCTACCTGAATTGCTTTATTTGAGATGGCATTTTTAAGTGTAGGAGAAAGGGACCTGGNGGGTTTGGACATTAGGGAAACAGTTGTTTCCTGTGAGGGTGCTGAGATGCTGCAACAGGTTGCCCAGGGAAGTTTTGGCTGCCCCATCCCTGAAGTATTCAAGGCCAGACTGGATAGGGTCCTGAGTACCCTGATCTAGTGAAAATGTCCCTGCCTATGCAGGGGGGTTGGAACTGGATGATCTTTGAGATCCCTCCTGGCCCTGGCCATTCTGTGATTCTGTGATACTGCATTGTTGGCACTTCAGAAGGCTCTGCCACTTAAGGCTCATTCAGGGCTTTTTATCAGAATAGTAATGCCAGGTAGTAATCAAATACCAGGTGTTGTAGTTCTACAGTGACAATACTGAAATTTTAAGGGGTATTTTACTTCTGATATTGATTATTTTAACAATAAAAAAGTGCAAGGGAGGAAAACTGAGGGCTATTTGAATTTTCTTTTCAATTAAGTATTCTGCACTGTAATTCAGTACAAGAGTTGGCAGCACTTGTCTAGATTTATTCTTTCTAAGATCTGATTTAAGTGGACTGCTACCTGAATT